>JBBPCS010062229.1:0-17459 GCA_037974645.1 Hollardia meadi
TAACATATTCGTCATCACACAGCCAGGTTTCAGTGAGACAAAATAGATCAATATGATGATCTGATATTAAATCATTTCCCAATACAGCTTTGGATGACAGAGATCTGATGTTCAAAAGACCACATCTAATTTTCCTATTATTTTGAATTGCTGCAGTGGTGGTGGTGTTAACTATCACTTATTAGTCAACATAAGTCAACATAAAAAATGGTAAATAGACTTGCATTTATAGAGCGCATTTTAGGTCTACCAACAACTCAAAACACTTTACAACACATTCATACAGCCTGACTCATTCAGTCATTAGAGTCACCATGTACAGCAGTCGCAACAATAAGTGTTGCATTTAGATCTAATAGCCCTGTTCTGTTTCCTGGCTAAGGAAATGTGGTGTAAAGCATTGGCTATGTACATACTGTGAGGAGTCAGTAAATTTATCAGAAGCCAAACTAAAGTTCAGTCCATACCCTGATGCAATTAATAACATAGCCACCACTGAGTCATCAGTATCCACAAAGACCAGGCTCATTATTACCCACGTTGTGGTGCATTGTCAGGGGACAGATCAAACAGTGTGGATGAGTCAGACTCAGGCCTGAAGATGTTCAGACATACTTTAAAATAAAGGAAGCTCAAACCCAATGCCCCAGGGCTGCCGCTTTCTTACCTGAAATCAAAAAAACTTCAAGCAAGCAAGGTATTCTGCTTGCATGTTCCCTTTTTGCACTATTCATTGCTTCACTGTAAGAGACTCTTATCAAAGGGCTCCCTTACAGGTTTACTGAAGCTATTTAAGCAGATAAATTACTGGTTCCTCAGTCTGTGGCCTTGGGGATTGTAGCTGGACCTTCTATCTGCTAGATACACAATAAACAAGGTCACAGTGAGGTTTTAACACAGGATAGAGCTGTTATCATGGTCTGTCATGACCACTTCTAATTCTCAGTTTTTATACAGCCAGGTAAGTCACTTCATTGCTTGTTGAATAACCGCCTTATTTATGTGTGGAGCTCTCTAGTGATGCAGCCATCACTGTCGTGGAAAATTCAAATTGAATGCAGCAGATTTACACTGTAAAAGCATGGATTTTTTTATTTGTGGATATTTTACAGTCTTTTTAGTCTGAGATTTTTTACGTTATTGGTGAAAAGGTTTATTTATTTATTTATTGGTTTATTTGGCAGGGACAATGCACATTAATAAACATCACTGTAAATGCGCCAGAGTTAACCAAGAGGCTAATTTTCATCTGTAGTCCCTGGACAGATGTTATAAAGTCACCCTTAAAAACAGAGTATTAAGATTAAAATTACAAAGTTATTCATCCATCATTTATCATTTATCACCATGTAAAAACAATAATAAAAGAAGAAAGAACATTAATATAAGTAGAAACATCATTCAGGACACCCTTATACGACATTGTCAATTACTATTTAAAACATGCAACACAGAGGCTCATAAAACGACACATGCAAAGCAAATAAATGAGGGATATTAATGTTAATAGAAACATGGACTAAAGACAAAATTATGTTAGTCCATCTAATACTGGCCCTATTCAGTATTAGTTTTCAGATGTAATTTACATATAATAATCAAGCAATGTGCAGTCTATGATTTCTTGCATTACTATCAGATGGAATATATATTCTAATGAAAATATGAAAAATATGAAAGTGAACAAGTGGAAATTTCAAAGATTAGGGAACAGTGATGTTCCAGTCTGTTTTGTGGGTGGAGGTGACATTTCTCACTGCTAGCATGAAAAATCAATGGTAAAAAGTACTCAGTTAGGTACTGTATTCAAATACATTTTTGACGTAAAAATATTATAATTTTACTCTACTTGATTTATCATTTATCAGCTATCAAGATTTTCTACAAAGAAACATATGATCATCTTGAATGATGATACTTCTACTCAACTGGGTATAAAGTAATCAAAAATTACATTCACTTCAACCACCTACAACAGTAAAAAGACGCATCAATGCATCAATATTAACCATATTGATATGGATAGATCGTTAACAGGAGCTGTCATTCAAGGTTCAATTATGTTGAATAATCATAAGAGGGTCAGTGCCTCCCTTGATTTCCGCCTTCAAATGGTCAAAATTCTGGTTGATTCATGGAAGTAGAACTCAATTGTGAGACCAGAGTTACCTGTGAGCCCTCCAATGCTTGCCAGGGGGGGTTATTATGGCTATAGCTATTTACTATACAAAAACTATGGCTTCCAACCTATTCTCATCCCAGGTCATCACAAACAGACGTTTAGTCATGTGCCCCTTGCGTCTTATCCAGACGCACAAGGTACCCTGTAGCCTCGCCAGCTGGTGCGCTCAACCTTCCCTGATGCACAACGGGCCATTTGGCGTCCATGGTTGAAGCATTAAGCCTTCCCTTTCGCGTCTCTGGGCAACGCACAAGGGCTTGCGCCCTGCATATCTTATCCTGACTCACAAGGTCTATGTTACTTTGGTTAAGTTTAAGCACAAAACATTGGTGACATTTGGTTGTCATCATGTGCCCCTTGGGTACCTTGTGCATCTGGATGAGACGCGAGGGGCCGTGACAAAACAGCAATATCTGACAAGCTGGGGATAAGAAGGGCTGTGGCTTCAGACTGGAAGGGCTGACTCTCATCCTGACTTCACACTTGAAACTGCCCCAGTGTGTGCCAAAGTTCACGGTCTGATGAAGCCAACAGAACCACATCATCTGCAAAGAGCAGAGCACTTCTGAGGTCCTCACTTTGAGATCCTGTCAGAATCTTGGACAAGAGACAACCTTGCAGAGCTCAACGTCCACTGAAAACATGTTTTGTTGGTTTTGATCTCAGGGGTTTCTCGACAACAATAAGAAACAAATTAGAGCAATGCCAGCCTTATACTTTAACATTGCTGCTATAATACACTGTCACACACCAAAAAGTACTGGGTTAATATGGCTTCAGCAGGCAATAAATAAATAAATAAATAAATAAAAAACAAATGTGTCTTTATTAAAATTGATACATTCTCATTACACTTGCTGAGGACAAAATTGACACATTCCATTGTTCTTGTTTTGTAGACACTATTTACACTTCAGATTGAGTTGGGGAATTTAGTAGCTTTCATTAAAGACTGAATGCATTGGCAACTCCCAACATATTTTGTCCTCCATCGATCCTGTGAACAACAGGGGATCAATTTAGTAGATTAACAATGTGTTATTCACTCTGTCTTTGACTGCACCAACAGGAATTTACAGTTGATGAGTCCTCAGCAGTGAACAGAAAGGGCAAAAAGGGTAGAGAAACCTATCATATTTTAAGTGATTCTTTCAGATTATTGCAATTATCTTGCAAGCAAAGGCTTGCAGGCAATGTGCTGATTCAGATTGTACTAAATTAATGGGAGATAATCTAAAAAAAACTAAACAAAACAGTAATTGTGATCTGTAGACTGGATGATCTCTGATGAAGAAGGATTCAGGAGACAAGGATGTCTAACATTGAGGAGTTTAATGATGGATGCTCCAGAGAGGGAACAGGCTCTGACAATACAAGTGTGAGCACAGTGTAATGCCAAAACCATACAGGCAATGTATATATATGTATAATAAAGGACTACCAAACCCATGGTCAACCAGGGGCAGGCTGGCCATTGGGTAGTTTGGGAAGACTGCTGTACAGCCAATCTATTCTAGGTCAAACCGGCCAGAGGTCAAAGAGTGTTTTTCTGGTAAACGTAATTAGTGAAAATGGCAAAAATAAGGAAGTCAGGAGATGACAAAGAAATGGGTGGTGCAGAAAAATTACAAGCTAAAAAGCAGAACATTTTAGTGGGAGATGCAGCTAAATCCACCAAACTGACTGATCTTTTCCATGGTGGAAGTTTCCTGTGGCCACTTAGCTGGGAAGGGACCCAGCAGCAGGGACATGACAGGTGCCAGTACAGTACCACTGTTGGGCATGGTTGGCAATATTTTGTGCTTTAAAGGTGCAATGTCTAAGATATGGCCATGATTTCAGTTTAAAAAATGAACTAAAAAATGAACTAACATTAACAGAATGTGAAGAAACAACAGTGTTGACTTTATGTCAAAGACGTTTATGTATTGTTGCAGAGATATCTTCTTAAGTTAGCATGCTAACCAGCTAGCACTGGCTTATCCTGTCTCATAATACCACTTTGTACCTCTAGAGTCATCGCATAGCCACCGTACTTGCATAGTTTCAGCTGGGAGATGTATACAAGCGGTGAGTTTGCTAAGTTTCATGAGTTCTATTAGGGTTAAGTCTAATAAGTAAACAAAACAAACTTGTTTAAAGTAAAAATAAAATGTAAATGTTTAAAGTAAAAATGTAAAGAAAGGAAATCAGAAATTATGACGCGCTTGTCCCAAGTCTATAATGTTGTACAGGCAGCGGGCTGATCGAGGCTGTGACATTAAAGAGCAGCTGTTAAACGGTGGATAAACACATTTTGTTTCCTGTTATTCTTGTTGTGTTTGTCCATCACACGGCAGATAAAATAAATTATCTCTTGGAGGAGAGCTAAAGAGGTGCAGTAACAGCCTGTTGTCTGCAGCTCTTCATCTAACATCTCACTGTGCTGTTTCTAACTTTACTCTACAGGTACTCCTCCCTGCTGTAAAGGATAGCCACTAACAAAGCTCAGCTAATTCAGCGTTAAACACATATAATTTTCCGTAACGTCTTCACAATAAAGGTTCCCTGCTATTTTGTTATCTAAAGGCTGTTAATATGAGGCAACAAAACCAGGAAATGTTGGGTTTTCACCAGCAGTAACTAGCTACAAAAGTACTGAGAGCTGAACACAGAGACTTTCCAACGTCTCTTTCTCTGGTCTTCTGCACATGAGCTGAGTCTCGAAACACATGCTTGTTTGAGGGGGGGGGGGGGTTGTCAATGGTTGGCTGCAGACGGGAATACGTGACCACAGCCAGCTTGTAGGCTGGTCGGGCTCGCTTTGGCCCCTCTCCAGAGGCAGTCCATCTCGGACATGGCGTGGTGCGGTTGAACTGGTTATGGCTAAATGCAAATCAGCGCTGCATGACTTGGCTTCGCATTGCCAAAAGTGGCAGTGGAAAAGCCTGACCAGGCTCACCTGGCCTGGTCTCGTTTTCATAGTGCAGTGGTGGCATGCTTATTAAATGAGAAGGCAGGTCTCCCTAAAGTCTCTTGAAGGACTTCAACATCATCAGGTTCCCTTTATATCACAAAAACTGTGTTACAATTACTGCCCCAACTCACACCCTTCATGTGCTCGCATAAAACAAGCCATTCCATTTCAAATTCAGTCCCAGTACATCCCTGTGCTCAAGCCACATTTGTGTGGAGTAATGCTCTTAATGCTCTTCAAATATTAGTGACATCCAATTAAATTCCAGTCTCTGATAGAGATCGCCATAGCCAAAGCAGTGTCGAACCTTTGTCTGACCCATCCCCTATGCAGGTTTAACGTAGGTCACTGTGTTGTTCTGAAAGGGGCATCAGACTGCATTGAAGTGAGTGGTTTTGCTCGGCCAGGTCAGGCTTTGCTGTATGTTGTGTTTTGGTTTTTGATTCACGCCTCTGCCTTGTGACTGCTGCACGTTTGTCAGATGAGATTAGATATGTGAGTTTGAGAAAGGTGCAGGGTTAACTTGAAACTTTTTTCTTGTTTTGTATGTAGACACAATATACTCAGCTGCCAAATCCACAGAAAACACATTTTAATTAGGCAAAATGCCACTTGTGCAGAGAACGCATGATCACAGTAATAATGTCTCAGCTGGGAACTATTCAGGCTCCATGTTGAAAATGAATGCTGTAATAGGAGATAGTAATAATAATATACTAGAATGGAAGTAATCATGATTCACTGTGGCATAATTATACACGTACAACTTGAACTTATTTAAAGACTGCAAAATGTGTTGGTGCCTTTGTCTGGGACTATTTTCAGCAGTGGATTAATCCACATTTGGTGCTCTAGTGAGTATTTGGGGCAGTACAGTGGTGTATGTGGGATTGAGTCAAAATAAAAAGTAGTAATGAAGCAACATATCATGCAGCGCAACCGTGTGGCTACTTAATGTGTTTTTAATAGTTTTTGGTCAACACTGGAGCTCTGTGGCACAGAAGATTAAGATAAAGTATAAAACTCTTTCTTCTCTTCTTTACCTTTGCATTCCTTATCTTATTTATTTCCAATTCTACAGTTTCTACAGTCTGGGAAAAGAAAATTGCTAGCTGCAAATAAAACAGGTGAGGCAGGCAGATTGTCCACAACAAGAAACGTATGACTGCAGCACTTGAAAATAAAGTAACTTCTGGAGTTCATTATTTCATGTAAGATTGTCAGAGGAAACAAGAGTTAATGAACATTTAAGAGGAGATAACATGTACACAGAGTCAGAGTATTTTTTTTCTATCACTCCCCATAAAGCAAATTAAGGGAATGGAGGATCAATAAGCTCCTCTGAATGGATAAATTGTGCTTCAGCTGAATCAAAAACTCATTCAAGCACTTTGTGGAGGAGAAAACTGCCAACCCAATGGTCGTCTGCTTAATTCAGCTTTGTGCAAAAGCAAAAAAAGATAAAAAATCTGAAAATTCTTTAAAATCAGTCTTTTACACCAATTAGCCACAACATTAAAACCACTGACAGCTGAAATGAATAACATTGATCATCTCGCTACAGTGCAATATTCTGCTGGGAAACCCTGGATCCTGACATTCATGTAGATACTAATTGTCACAAACCATCTGCCCAAACACCCTTGCAGGTCAAGAGATGGACATGGTGGCGGGATGCTTTTGTTTTTGGGGGTTGTCTTTGGTCATCTTGTCAAATTGCCAATTGAGAAGTCCTAATAAGAGACATTAAAAGTGTTTCGCGGAAAGAGGCAATGTTACGGTACATGGACTGACATTGCAAACCCAAATGGCCAATTGTGAACATGAAGCGGAAAACTACCCACGTTACATGAGATAACCTGCCATGATGAGGCAGAGGACAGAGTGGAAGGATGTCTGAGAGAGAAAAGGAAATCAAATCTTAAGTAGGCAGGCGACAGAAGAATGCAAAAAGAGGGGAGTGTAAAATTTGTTTGTGCAGAGTTGGGGGTGGGGGTGGGGGGGGGGGGGGCGACATAACACAGAAGTAAAGAGATGCAGGAGACAGCAGCGAATGAAATAGCAGAGTGCAGCAGAGTGAGAGCAACAATGACATTAAATCTGTAGCTGAAAACAGATGATTTTCCATTTAACACTCCATTGAGTTCTCCGTTATCCTGGGTCCTGCCTGGCACTGTGACGACGCCACAGCTTTTCTTGTTTCACAGTAACAACCCTCAAACCATCGACACACACGCCTCCCCTTGTTCACCTACTGTACTCGTCAATATCCCCATCATAGAGGCTTCCATGATGTTATTAGGCAGTCTGCAGGATACCGGGTGGGTGGGGGGTGGGGGGTGGGGGGGTGGAAATGGGGTTTAGGGCTGGGGGTGGATGAAGTCCAAATAACAACAATCTACCACCCACGCCTCTCTCTGTAGCTCCAGTAATGGACCACAATGGACTCAATGGGAGGTATTGTCAACAGATGTTTTTTCATGGGGAAATGATTCGGCAGCAAAGTGGTGAGGTTGTTCGCACTACTGGGAGGATCACACACAGACAGCGAAGAAGGACAGAGGAAGTAAGAAGGAACTGTGTGTCCTTTAAACCTCTAACACTTTGCTAACACTATTGCACCAAAAGAATATGATGGAGATTTGTTGACCTTGTATTAATTTGTCTGCATTTGTGTTCTTGTACTTACAGTTGTTTGAAGGGGTGGGACTCTGTCACGCCAATCAGGTTTTAGCAAAATTTGAATAAAAATTATGACACTTGTGAGTTTTTTGCTTTTTTACAGGCCACTGTCAATCACATCATCCATCAAGCAAACATTAAACCATAACCATTAGGGTAATCAATTCCTTTAAGGTATCGACTGAAACAACCCAGTACTAAGTAGAATTTGATTACTTTTTGTTTTCAGATCTAGAAATAGATGACTATTTCTACGTATTTTCTTGCAGCCAATCACCTTAAATCTTTGATTTAATGTGGCATGTGATTGGCCCACATGCGGCAGGTACCCATACAGTCTGTGGTGCGGTGAAGTGAAACGTTGTGTATTTGAGAGTTGGCAGTATCAGAGTTGGCAGTTCAGTGGTGGCATTTTAAACACCTGAATGCTTAATTGTTGCTTATTTAGTTGTTTATATTTAATATTACTTAGAAACTAAGTTGTCAGAGGTTCGAAGCCTCCCCTCCCCTCATTTGTGCCCAAATCTTTCAAATAGTTCCCAAGAGGGTGGATTCCATACAACATCTCTTATTTTCTCGTGGATAACAAATGAAAAGTGCCTTCTTAACACATTCAAATCAAAACCTTCATCGAGGTTAGTATATACTGTAAGTGCAAACTGATTATACTTTATAATGTAAATTTAATTTGGAATACAAATCTAGATTAAATCCAATCTCAAAGGATAACACTATTTTTTTTTATGATCATCCTGCTGACACATATTTTCTGTGCAGCCACAGGCTGATATGCTGTAGCTATGCATCTGTGCCATTAAACTCTGTAGTCATCCACAAATAATAGTAATCCAATAAAAGAGTGAAGTGAGGGAACCCAGACATCCTCTGGGAGCTCATTCCATGCTTTTACAGCACAAAGTGTGAAGAAGTTTGTTCTCTTTTCAGAAAAACACTTCAATGGTAATCATTTTAAGGAGTTCCCTCTTAACTCGTACCTATTATTCCAAACGTGAATGACTCAGCTGTATTATCACATATTCCATGAACTATTCCATGTCTCCTCTATAGAGTTGGTAATTGTCATTTTTTCTTTTTCTTTTTCAAACCTGAAACTAGTTTAGTAGCTGTTCTCTGAGCCTTCTCAATTTTTTTCTATGTATTTAAATTTATAAGGACACCAGACTGAACTTCCAAATTCAAGATGAGATTATATCATATTTAGTTTATATAATGGTAACAAAATATTTCCTTACAGCATGTTGAATTTAAGTGAGCTATCAACCACTATACCTATATCCTTTTCCTCATTCACTTGCTAAACCACCAATTCACCAACTTTATAATCAAATGTTATAGTTTCCTTTCCGAATATGTAAATGTTTATAATTTTTCTGGATTTAATTTCATTAACCACCGATCACACTAGTTACTCTATACTATACTATACTATACTATACTATACTATACTGTACTCTACTATAGAATATGATACTATACTGTACTGTACTTTACTATATTACTAATATACTATACTACACTATACTGTGGAGATCTTCTTGAAGATGGAATGTGTCTCTGTCCTTATTAATTGCTCTAAATATTGTGTAGGGTTTTAATTTTTGCCTTTTAGATTAACTGTATCAAAAGCTGTTTTGGAAATCCAAATGCTGCAATGAACTGACTGGCCTCTATCCAAAGCTGCTGACCACTTATCAAGAACCGTGAGAAGCTGAAGCTGAAACTAAAAGATCTATTTGACTTAATATTATCAACAATATACTGCATGTGCTGATTAGATTTTCCATGGTTTTACATACTACAGATGTCAGACTAACTGACCTGGAGTTACCTGCTAATGATTTAGCTCCTTTTTTGAAAATTGGACTGATTTGAGCCTCTTTCCATTCGCTGCGTAATGGCTAATGTTGGGATGGTGATGTCAGTCAGCCAGTGCGCCAGTTTGGTCCGGATGAAATATCTCAACAAGTACTGTATGGATTGACATACACTCATGTTCTGTAAAGGATAAATCCTACTTGGTCACTCCATGACTCCCCCTGTAGTGCTGTCAGCAGGTCCAAGTCTTCACTTATCTGGTGAAATATAGCAACTACTGCAGTACCACAATGATTGTTACAAAATTTGGTAAAGGGAACAGCAAATTCAGCAAAAACAGCAAGTCAAGTCAAGTCAAATTTTATTTATATAGCGCCAATTCACAACAAAAGTTATCTCATGACACTTAACATGTAGATTAGTTCTAGACCACACTCTTTATGAATTAATATAATATAATATTAATATAATATAATTTGTATTATTAATTAATGAAATTATTGATTATTATTTAATTACAGAGACCCAACATTTCCCCCAAGAGCAAGCACTTGGCGACAGTGGCGAGGAAAAACTGCCTTTTTAGAAGGCAGAAACCTTGGAGCAGACCCCGGCTCGAGGTGGGAGGCCATCTGCCTTGACTGGTTGGGTTGAGAGAGAGACTAACTATAATTAACTATAATGTTATATATTATATATTATTATTACTAATAATTGTCATTATTTTAAAATGTTAGGAGTTTTCACTTACATAGTAGATGAGTGTTTATTTTTCTCTCATTATTTTCTGATCATGAGAAAAAATATTTTCATCATACAGAAAAATCCCAAAGCAGCAAAACACGTGCGGGAGTATCTACTAGTGGGATGAGGAAGAGAAAGACATGGAGGGAGGCAGCAAGCCAGACGGAGAGATGGTAGGAGATGGTTGGTCGCTGACACCGATTCTGGGTGTCGGTAATGAGACACAGTGGCAGTCTTGGCCTGCTTTGAGAGTGTTTGCCAAACAAAAAGTGTTAACTCAATTAAAGGGCAGATTTCCCACAGGAAGAATGGAAAAGTGGAATTATCCCTGCTTGTTAAACCTGCCACTTAATTCCACTCAAATTATTACTTATGATCCCATGGACCCAAGGCTAATTGTTTCCCTCGCTGCCTTCCTCTCCCTCAGTCTGCCGTCTGCTTAGTTTGCAGTGACAGAAAGAAGCTGTTCCATCAGCTCTGCTAAATGGCTTCATGAGAGAGAAGCTGTGAGCTCCCTCTGCTTTGGATACTGTTGCTCTAGTCATCTGAGCAGCATCATGTCACTTTTTAAAATGAACTGTAGAAATCACATGACATGTTGTGGACACAAATAATTTTCTTCACACTGCACATAATGGGTGGCGCTACCACTTGGGACATACGACTCACAAGCTTCTATATGCTTCCAGATGAGAAGGGCACATTTTACTTTTAGAAACATCTAAAAACAACTTATTACAACAAAATACTACTCTGACAACAGTTAGCATTCCAAATAAGATTTGAATTTTCAATTGATCATAGAATCAAGACGTGTGTTGAAGTTTCCCAGGAAATTCCTCTCATACATGGTTTTTGATTTCAAACTGTTGAACTGTCCATTAGACAATAAGTGTGTGAATGGATCTCTCAGTATAATGTTAAAAAAAAAAAAAAAAAAAAAACCAACATTTTCTTGACTCCACTGTGTTGAGAAATTGAGACAGGGAATTTGTTGAACATGTGTTAAATACAACATCTTAAGGTCCATGATGCCAGAGGAGTCCTCACTGGAGAAACGGTCATGAATGATCCCTTTCAGCTGAATCTTCCTATACATACTACATACTATACATGGAGGTGTGTTCAGCCCATTCTCATCCCCAACTCGTCAGATATCGACGATTTGTCACGGCCCCTTGCCTCTCTCGCAGCCCACGCGTCTTATCTTGACTACTTTATTACTCGTCTACTACCTACTTTATTTTCCTGTTATTACTTACATACTTTTACTTCAATAACATCTTCAGTGCAGTACTTTTACTTGTACGACAGTGTTTACAGTGTGGTATTAGTCCTTAGGAACTCTTAGGATATTATATATCCGTCCCCAGGTTTAGGGATGGGAATGTAAAACCTTTTTTTTTTCATGTGGGTATTGCTGCATTCATCTCATAGGATCGATGTTTGAAATGGGAATATTCACAAACTAATCAAGACAGTATGTATATATGACAATATGTCACTATATGAATTAAATCTGGGTTAAACTACCTTGAACAATGGGCTTCAGCTGACACAAGGCATCCATATTTATTTGCCCTTTTACACATTCCCATATGTTAGAAATAAAAAAAACAAACAGTTATGACTTTGATGTTAACGTGAACACTGAAGTGGCAGACACCTGTAAAATGTGCCATATACTCTATAGGAACTCGTAAATTGTTTGGAATTAGAGTTGATGTTCCTTATAAATCAAGTAACACTCTGCTGATAGGGAAACAATTCTTTCAAACCACACCCATCATGTCAAATTATTTCACCCCCGGCTGTATATGTCATCATACTGTGCCCCATGATCCATGCAAGTTTCTCCATTCCCTTCAGCTTCATCACACGGGTTCAGTGGGTTCTGTGCTGTTCATGTAGGGCTGCATGGACTGTGCTCATGATGGACATCGAGCAATCATTCAGCTGAGCTCTAATTAAAAGGCTCTTTAATTACATGCGGAGGAAGTGGATATCGGTTAGTGTGATGAAATGCAGCTTTGACACTGAAAGAAAGGCTCATCTTGATGAAACGGCGCTCTGACATTGAAAGAAAGGCCCGTCTTCGGTGTCACCCACAGCTACGCCTTCTCAATAAATCACCATTTCAAGGACTGCAAATGAAAAATGGGGTTGGTGAGATTTTCACCAGATCTCACAGTCACACATCCATATATCCATCGGCACTAACGTCTCCCCTTATTTGCCATTTTACTCACACATATACTATGCTACCTGTTTTTCTGTGAAAATGTTAATTCAATACACCAGTGTATACACTCACACACACGTGAGCTGACCTAGATCACTGGAACACAAGCCTCCACACGCCTGCAGACAAATTCATGGAGCACAATTTTCCTAACATGCTCCCTTGGCACAGTCTTCAATCTTTCAACCCCAAGGATCTCCTAAGCAGAGGATTAGCTTTTCCAATTTGTGAATTGAAATTTGCATCATTGTTTCTATTTAATAAGGCACTTGT
This sequence comes from Hollardia meadi, assembly GCA_037974645.1. Classification (NCBI taxonomy): domain Eukaryota; kingdom Metazoa; phylum Chordata; class Actinopteri; order Tetraodontiformes; family Triacanthodidae; genus Hollardia; species Hollardia meadi. Next base: position 12,916 of record JBBPCS010062229.1, read on the forward strand.
TTCAAACTGTCAGCAACAAAAGAATGCTGGAGGAGTGGAGAGTGGGACATTTTCACTGAGTGCTTTACAGAAGAAATTATGAAAAAATAGCAGCATATCACCAGCTGTAGTAATCTGGCAGAAGTCTCCTCTGAATGGAGGAATAATTAAGAAAATAATCTATTAGGCATTGCTAATGAACTTAAGGAGTGAGAGAGCCATTCCTCTGAGGTGAAGATGTAGTTCACATAGCATAATGTAGTAGCAGGAATTTACAGCTGGACAGCAGTGCTGCTGGGGCCATGGCTCTGCCCTTATATGCTGTTAGTGCTCTCTGTTATTGGACTGCTGACTTTTGTGGCGTTTTATGGTTTCTTGTACTTACGGTTCCTTCGCTCCCACTCGTCTTCATTAAATGTTTTGTGTGTTTGGGATTATTTTTATTGTTTCATAACCCATCGAGATCACCTCCCATGTCAAAAACGTAGCACTTGCTTCACTAGAAAAAAATTGCCATTGAACATAATCCAGGCAGCCATTACATTGTTTTCCTCAAACATAATTTGGTTAAGTGTGATTTCTAGGAGACAAGTTTGAGAACACAACATAGAAGATTATTTTACAGACCAAAAAGATGTCGGCTGAAGCTACAACTTATGCTATACACAGTGTATGTCACATCAAAAATAATAGACAAAAACGTGTTAAATAATTAAAAATATTACCACCATACTAAGTCTAGTCTGCTCATATATTTTTAGACTTGTTTGGTTTCTCACTTTTTTTTCCACCACAGTTGTGCAGAAATGTATCCCTTTAATAAAGAATGACTTCAAGGAAATGAAAATCCTTTAAAAAATGACTGAACCTACCTGTTTTTTCTTTTTATTCTGAACATGCTTTGGGGCCTTTCTTAAGTCTATACTGCAGACAGTAGAGAGATAACAGGAAATGAGAGGAAGAGTGAGGCCACAAAGGTCTCGAGATAGACTTGAACCAGGGATGTTACAGTTTGGTTGGCATTTTAACTCCTAATCTATTGCAGCCCATTCTCATTCCCAGCTCGTCAGAGATCGACATTTTGTCACAGCCCCTCGTGTCTCATCCAGACGCACAAGATATACCCCTTGGCGTCAGGCATAGATGTACAAGAGTTTAATGTACCTGCAATGTAAAGCCATCTGCTTCAGTTTCAGACAAATTGAAAAGATGAAGTAGCACGTGGGGCGCGAGCCTTTGCGCGCCGCCTAGAGACGCTAAAGGGAAGGTTCAGCGTGTCGGCCAGCAATACCAAAAGGTACCTTGTGTGTCTGGATAAGACAACCTCAATTATTATTATTATTCAGACACTCTTTCAATTTGCTCTGTTATTACCAAAGATAATGCATTCAGTAATACTTGATGATACTTGATGATAGTTTATCAAAGCAAATCTTCCTTTTCAACAGTAGCCTTCACTCCCTTTTAACTCATTCTCACAATGTCTAACAATCTTTTCAAATAGTTACTAGTTACTACTAATAGTAAAATTAACTTGAACCACTTCTTCCACTTCTTTGTACCAAAGATGACTGAAAGAAACAATCTGTGTCAAGTTTTGAAAAAATGAGAGCCGTTCTGAGTTTTTCAACTTCAGAGTGAACTCTGGCTGAGCCCTAAGGCTGCTATTTAAGGTCAGCAATTAGAGGGAAAAGGTTAGAATTAAGGCCGAGGTTATGTTTGGTGGTTATGGTCACTTCGTTGGATTGTGAGCTGATGTCCCCATGAGGATAGAAGTCAGTGTTTGCCTGTGTGGTTGTGAAGGTACGCTCTCAGATATTAAATGCATGTGCTGTCAGTTATGTTTGCTTTTATGCCCCCAACTCTCTCTGTGTTTGGTTTTAATATTCACTGCTGCTTGTTCTGTTTCATTTCTGCTCTATTTACAGTATTTGTGTAAATGCTTGGATGTGAGATTTTATTGACTCTATTGTTTCCTGTGAGTCATTTGTCAGCAACAACAGTGGAAACACAGACATTAAATAAGTGCCAGTTTCTTGTATTTCTTTCTCCTTTGGCTGCAGTGATAATATGATGACAAGCCCAAGGTTTCTCCGACTGATACAATACCTCTACAGTACATATCTCACCATATTGTAGAGTTTTCAGTAATTAAGAGTACAAGTAAGAGGATAGGAAATGGTTTGAGGGTTTTTACCTACTTGCGGAGTGTCCTTAGATGAAGTCACAAGTTCAGCTCTGTAAGATATCCCAACATAGATTATGGATATTAATGGTCCTCAGAGGAGGACTGCTAATGATCTGTAACACCCTGACCTTTACTCACCATCAGGTCAAAATTTACCCTTGAACAGTCAACTTGAATTTATTTATTTATTTATTTATTTTTCAATTATCATCCTTTCAAAAGATTCCTGGTAGTTTTGGTGACTCTCTGATCCCTCTAGTGTCACCACTGATAAGGCTCCACGGTATTGTCAGTATTGTGTTCTGGCCAACACGTGGAAATGAATGTTGCTGGTGTGGGCTAAGACCTAGACTTTAAATCTTGTCGTGTTTTTTCTGTGTGGCACAATGGCTAAGCAGTTGCCACTTGGCCAGCAACATTAATCAGGAAGCTCCATGTTAGATGAATTTGATGCTTAAAATTGACTGTAAGTCTAGATGTCAATGTGGGTGTCTGGTAAGTTGACACTTACAGCGTCTAGGGTCAGCATGACGTAACTTTCATTAGTATTTATGTGCAGAAAATTAGTGTGCACTATTATGCCCTGGCCAAAAATTATGATGGCAAAGACTGTTAGTTGCCATAAAGCAAATGGAGCATCTGACACCTAAATAAATAATTTAAAATTTTTAGTATCCATAATTCCAACATTCCTTCCATACTTGAACCAGGGACATTCAGTTGGTCAGCAGCTTAACCATCAAGCCACCTTGATGCGCCTCCTCCTCTAACCTTAACCAAGTGATTAAATTGGTGAAACATAACCATACACAAAGCAAGCAATACATTTTGAAGTTTCCATTTGATCTTAAAAAATGTTAGCAAGAATAGTCCAATATTCACAATATTCTTGTCTGGTTGTGCTGTTTGTCCCCCCTACCATACATTGTAGGGTGTCCTAGTTAGGGGTGTCTTGATATACTGGTATTGACGATAATATTGATATAATGTTAATGTTGTTTGGCCACAATAATCGTGTAGTGAAAATCTGCTATAGTGACTGCCCTAGTCCCAGTCAATGTCTGGGTAGACTTCCAGACAAGTGTGACCTAAACAGGATTTTTGTTTTGGAGACAAGATGGGTATAGCCTGTTATTTCATACTCTCCATCATCATACATATATTGATGCTAGTCTTTTGGTCACATATTGGTTAGATGACCCGTGAAAAACTCAGCCTTGAAGTTTTAATGCTGGAGAGTAATTACATTTCACAAGTGTTGACATGCAATGATGTTTGACAGAACTGAGTTCATCTTTCTGTCAGAGCCTCTAACTATTGATGTTTCAACTTGTTCAATAGTAATCTGTTGGGGCATGTGACTGATAGCATCTTGCTGGTTCGCATTTTCACCGCCACGCCAATCCCATGAGCTCTTGCCTTTTGTGTCCTGACTCCTGTCAAGTATCTCAATACAATGCTCATACCCAGCCTTGCTCTGTGTGTTAATGGCTTGTAGCAATGCTCTCGCTGTCATCCCTATCACTCTCATTGGCAGCCAGCTGTCAGCTTCAGGACTCATTTCCTGGCGTCATTTAGGGGCATGTACGCTGATGGGATGTGGAGAGACACATATTGTCGTTACAAAGGAAAGCCAGCCATAGTAATGATTTGGTTTTACACAGTCAATTTCCTGTCCTATTGAGGCACATTATTGTGACACAATTCTGCAGCATAAATGGTGAAGAGCTGTCTTTCTCCCACCGTTTTTCTATTGTAAGTTCTCGTTTCTTTTCTTTGACTCTTCATTTTATCTCCCTGATGAAAAATTGCTTTTAATTTAACAGCTTTTAATGCATGAAAGAAGTGGTCACTGGAGCAAAATGTTGAGGTGGAAAGTGGTCGCCATGGGAAAGCTTTTGGAGAAAACATTTGTTTTCTATGAAGGGAAAGAGTATAAAACCAATCTGGAATCTTAGCTGCAGGCAGAGCGGCAGAAGTGCCTGGAGGGAGTCCGTTCTGCTATCTCAGTCTGCTCCTTTAGTTCTAAAAGGTTTTATGTTTGCTCTGCACATTGATAGTGTATTGAAGCTTTGGCTTATACTACACTTGAAAGGTTTTTTTTTTCTTTGAAGCTGCCAAAAGCCGCCACTTGAGTTGGATCACCTTCTACCTATAGGGAGACACACAGGATGCTCACCACAAAGAGCTGCCCACTTCCTTTTGGTGCTCATGCTAACCAGTTGGGCACAGGGTGCCTCTCGTTTCCCTTAAATTGAGTCTCCTTGAGTCTTAGTTCCTTCTGACCCAGGATAAGTGGAGGGATGCAAGGAAACCAAATGTGGAGAGAGGAAACAAGGGTGCATCTCATTTCCCTTATTTGATATACCCCCCCCCC
>JBBPCS010062259.1:0-17458 GCA_037974645.1 Hollardia meadi
ACACACACACACACACACACACACACACACACACACACACACACACACACACACACACACACACACACACACGGACATTCACTTGTCTTGCCCTGGGCTGCAATGAGCATATCAGCAGTCAAATTCCCTCCACAACTGGAGTGCAGCAGAATCACTGACCACAACAGACTCACAAACACACTTACACACATTATACGCAATTCTCTAACACTCCTGCTGGTTAGGTTGTAGAGTTGTGGTCTGTGTTGACAGCTTTCATTGTGAGAACTGAAATCAGTCAAGGATTATTCTGCTCCCTGTGTGTTTGTGTGCATGTGTGTGTGTGTGTGCATCTGCATCTGTGCATGTGGTAACCAAACCAGCAGATTGCCAGCAGTCGCTTGGTTGTTTTCTGCCTGCTCATGCAACAAATTCAATTCCAGGCAGTCAGCAAACCATAGATGTCTATCTGAAAGAGTTTTGCCACTGGAGCCACTGAGGCTAAAATATTTAGTTTAACCAGTAAGCAGAGCTTGAGCTATTATAGCTTCACAACAGAGTTTAAACTGTTGAAGTAAAATAAATTCAAACACCAGGATCTTAAAATGCTTCAAACCCCTTTGTATGACAGCTTCAAGAGGTGAAATCAGGGCTACTAGAGAGAGCGTTTAGTGAGATATATTTAAAAGAATCCAATAATAAAAATCCTTATATAAAATAAGGATATATTTAAAAGAATCCAATAATAAAAATCCTTATATAAAAGAAGGATATATATCCTTATTATTAAATGTCTCCTTAGGTTGACAATAACTAGTTTATTTCTTAGAGGTGCTGTCTATACATTTAACAAAAGGTCCCTCATAGGTAACATCAATCATCAGCTGACATCAATACACACATTCATTTCACTCACTGTATGTACACATTATGAGTTTGTATTTCTGCTCTTACCGCTTCATGTGTGTGCGGTTTTACATAACAGTAGCTATGACGAGTGCACGTGTGAGTGTGTCTGGAGTGTTTAAATGTCCAGACAGACCACCTAGCAGATGCCAAGTCGAGCTCTGCTCTTTATTACTTTCCACTCCATTGCCATTGTTGGCTTTTGTCTGTACACTTGATTGTAAAAGTGCTTCACTTGTTCAACTGCGTTTCTCTTCAGCGTGCAAGACTTTTTGGTTGAGGCACAGAGAGAGAGCGATGGAATAGAAAGGATGCAGTTGGAAAATTAGTTTGCAAAAAAGAAAAAAAAATTTTTGTAATGTTATCTCCAATTTGACAAATGCACAGTAAGACAAAGGCACAAATTCAACATGTCATTGTCTCCCTCCCTGATGAATACCAGGCAGCCTGCTATGACATAAATGTCTGATAGGAATATTAATGACTGTGTGGTAGCGCAAGCATAGCAGAGCAGTGCCAGAGATTTATCCAGACTTGAATCTGGAAGGTTGAAGAGGTCAGCTATCAAGTGCTCCACTGCAAACGTCGACTCTATTTTAGTTGAAACTCAACACAGCCCCCATCTCAATAATTTAACTACATGAAAAGCAGGGCAGGTGGAGAGTGAGACAGAGGGACAGAGTGGAGGGAGGAGAATAAACTAAAGAGTTTGGGCCGTAGTTAATGACAACCATCATCTCACTGAAGTTGCTAATAAAACTATCAATGTAGAAAACTGTGCTTCACAATATGGCCAACTACCTATTGAGCAAAAAAATGATTTTTACTCTTCATCACGTCACCATCTCCCTTCCCGAGGAAGTGCTGAATCCATGATGACTAAATGTTATTACATATGCATGCAGAGTGTTAATATTAATGGCCACGTTGCTGTCAGATTTTTAATATTCAGAGAGAGAAAGACAGAGTGGGGGGCGAGAGAGGTCAAGTGCTGTGTATAACAAAGATCAGCTCAAAGTAATGCTGCTAGTCTGCATAAGACTTCATGCTAAATGTGCTACGTTGGGTATTTTCCATCAATTGATCATTACAGCACTAATTTTGGGACATTTCTACACACTTCTTTGATCATAAACACAACTAGTGCCTGGCCTGTGCAAACAATTGCATGTTTTAAAAGTGTTTATATTACACATATATACTGTATATATATATATATTACACTACTGCCAGTAGTCAACCTTTGAACTTTCAATTCTAAGCAGTCAATTATGCAACTGCAAGACTAAGAATGACAGGGTTTTTTCTTCTGCTCAAACCCTGCAGAGCTGCAGAGGTGTGTTTTTACATCAGCTGAAGCTCAGGAAACCAGGGGGGTAAGGCTATTATGGTCCACCAAAAGTGACTGCCATTTACATTGATGTATTCCGATTTGCTATCTATGCTATCTGTCGGAGTAGAATTAGCTTCTGTACATTACATAATTATGGTAATTGTGCTTCAAGTTAGATTTCTCTTTTGTCTGAAAGTACTGATTTGTACTCACATTTTTTAGTCTCTGAACTCAGAGAACCCAGCTGTTTATCCCATTTCTCTCTCTCTCTCTCTCTCTCTCTCTCTCTCTCTCTCTCTCTCTCTCTCTCTCTCTCTCTCTCTCTCTCTCTCTTTCTCTGCCATCCACTCATGTCTGATGTGTCAGTCAGGGTCTTAGGAAACCAAGTGTGTGTGTCTTTGATAGCGTGCATGTGTATTTGATGTGTGTGTGTGTGTGTGTTTGTGTTCTATCTTGTGGAGCCAGCCTTGTGTTAATCTGACGTGCTTGGTTGACGTTCTTTACTTGAAACTTTGCATGACTCCATGACAATCTCTGCTTAAGCTGAAAGACAGGACAAACCTTTGTGTGTGTGTGTGTGTGTGTGTGTGTGTGTGTTCGTGTGTGTGTGTGTGTGTGTGTGTTCGTGTGTGTGTGTGTGTGTGAAAGAGAGAGATAAGAGAGTGCGTAACAAAGAAAGACAGGCAGTCAGACGAAAAAGAGTGAAAGGCAGAAGGCAGGAAAGTGAGAGAGAGGGCAACATGAATATCATGTGTTCAAAAGAGGGAGAGACAATAAGCCTTTGAATTTGTATACGGGTGTGTATGAGGGTTTAAACTAGGCCACTGTAGGATCAAACCTATCTCTCTGTATGTGTGAGGCTGTGTGTTTTACAGTGCAGGTGTGCTTTTCTTAGAAAAAGAAAGAAATCCGTCTCTTTATGATATGTTGTCCACTTAGGAGAAATAAACACTAAAATAAAACTCCTTGGGCAATTTTTATTTAAAAGTCTACTTCTTCTGTTCATTTTTGCTTCAACAAACTCAACTTTTGATGTTCTCCTTGGTTACTAGAATAAAATCCCACAACAATAATAATTTAATTTTGAATTTGTTCACTAAACTTCACAGCGAGTGTACAGCAGAAAAGGTTAAGATCAGACCCCATATCGAACTTTGAAGTATTACACTCTAAAAGAATGCTCTTTTCTAGGAATAAAAAGTAAAGCTAAAAGTAAAGAAAACAATGCATTTCAATGCAAATCTCTCTATTAACAGTAAACAACAATCTAACCCAAATACAGTATGTAGTGCATATAGTAGATGGAAGAAACCAAATTGGAGCAACATGAATATAATTGTAAAACCCCAGGAGCATCTGAAATATCTGACATAAGAGCTTGAAATGTCTTCTTTTTTTTTCTTTTTTGCCAAAAAACAACAACAAAACAAACAAAAACTAAGACAGAGCAGAAGTGGGGATTCAGGTATTCACTGGATTTATAAGTCATAAATAGTGCTTCACAAAGTTGATAAATTTCCACTAACTCAACAATTTAGAACTCTCTGGAATTGGGGGTCTTTTCCCCAGGCGAGAAACGATCACTGTGGTTTTTGGCTGGGCCGTATAGGGTCAGCTCAAAACAGAAATATCTGTTGCTGAGTAGCTGCGTGATGAAGTTACAGGATTGGTCTGGCCGATTGTTGGTGTTTCCCCATTGGCTGGTTGCCTTTTCACGTCTTCAGGGTGTATTTACAGGGGTTTCACTCTATTGACTGCAGCTCATTCTCAATTTAACGCACACTGAGGGAATATTTTGCTCTTCTTGGATACTAAGGTTTCTGAATTAATTGAGGAGACCATTTTCTCTATAAAGACCATTTTGGCAACTTGTCCGAGGTAAGTGAAATGCTTCATTCGACTGACCAACCGGGTCATCCGTGCCCCGTATAGTTAGTTTTAAGAGGCTCATAACGAATTTAAAGTATTTTAAAAAATTTCAATATGAACATGTTATACCTCATTAGATTGGTTAGATTCTCCTTAATTAATTTTTTCAGTTCATTTTACAGAAACAAGGGAAACCAAAGTATAATTCAGATTTACAGTTTTAATTCAGATTCAGATTTACCGACTTGGTGAACAAAATAAATGAAAAAGTGGTGATTCCCTACTTTTGAAGTGGAATTGTGTGTCAATTCTCTATTTCTTCAGTTAATAAGTGTCCACTGATCCAAAATAAATAAATAATCATATATTGACATGTGAAGTCCATTGCTCACAACTTCGTACTTCAGTGTCTGGCTCTAAAATGAGATTGTAATTTTGATATACAGGAATTAAGGGTAGACAGACTAACATTACTATCGCCACTCTCTCGGCAGAGGTTATAACTAATAATGGTGCTACCTGTTCCTGGATATGATTTGCCTTTCTGAAAACTCTCCTGCAACGTCTATTGTTGACTTGTTTTTGTTCCAAGTCATTATAACTGTCAGTGTGTGTTGGTTTTACATGTTTGATAAGGTTATTTATGTTGCTGCTGTGTGACATTTTATTTTCACAAAAAGTGCATCTTGCTGTAGCTTTATGGACAGGTGAAAAGCACAACACCATGCTACGCTTCCTTTCTGACATTCTCCATTCTCTCACAACACAACATGCAAACGTGTGTGGCAGTACACTTGGTTTTCAGGTCTCATAGGTTTCCCCATGTCAGGGCTGTTTTGGCACAATTCACATACTGAAAACATTTAGAAGTGATGCAACCACCCATGTTTTGTATAGAATTTTATTATCAATAATGCCAAACGCACCATGGGATTGCCAGTGGACAGCCAACAACTGTGCTGACAACAACAGTAACACAAAAATGGATAAATAATTAAAGAGGACATTCAGTGTCGGATTCATCATTATGGATTTATCTTACAAAGTCTCCAAAAAGACACTTCTAAGGTGGATTATAAAGCTTCTAAAAAGGATACGATCGCAACCAGGGTCACCACGAATGGCACAATGTTTAGCTTCTGGGCAAGCAACAACATTAATGTCGAGACCTGAGTAGTTTTACATTAAAATTCAGTGTTTCTCCAATGCATTTTGGCAGACACAGACCATCAGGAGTGGCTGCAGGCTGAGCTCTTGGTAAAGTTATCTCAGCTTGTTTTATCTGATAACATCAAGATGTTCAATGACTAAAGTACATCATCTTGTGAAAAGATACAGTGTTAGTTTTAACGACCAGGATCTAAAACGTGACTGTGCTTTTAACGTTTTAGCGTCTTTTAAAGTGATTTTAACCACCTATTGTAAACTGAATTATAGTCCATTTGTTGTCACACTGCTGATTTTTAGTGACATTTCATTGCTATTTGCTGTTTGCTTTCTTGTTTTGCATAGTTTTACGGAGCTATTTTCTTTGTATTTTATAGTTATTAACAGTTATTAACTTTGTCAGACTTGACTCTAACTGGCACCCTTCTTCATTTAAAAGTGTCAAACCCGCTACAAAAAAGTTTCTACAATGATTAATTCTTTCCCAAAAGAGCTGATTTAAGGTCTAGCGGTGTAATTCTTCATGAACATTGATTGAATCAAGGCATGGTTGCTAAAAATGTGTATTAATGTCATGGATTATGCCCACTTTATAGATTGCAGGAATGTTCTTATCACATTGTGGTAGTACAACTTTAAAGACCTGTCATGTTGGTCTTAATAAACTTTTATATAGTTTAATATATAGTTAAACTATTTACATATATATAGTTTATATAATAGTTCTCAGCACCAGTCAAAGTAAGGAGGCCCTCCAAAGAAAATCTTGTCTGGGGCCCCCAGTTGTGTAGAGCTGGGCATGCCTCATAGATAGAATAATATTCATTATCAGTTTGTTATTCTTAAGCTTAAGATTTGGAGTAAAGTCCGACATGAGTAAAAGGTTTTAATTTTTGTGTGGTGTGCAAAGTATGTTGTTCATGGCATGGTGTTTCATGTATGAAGACTCACCCAAAAATGTAAACGTGATGCAACTATTTTAAATAGCAGTCAAAACAAATCAATAGGCGGAGCAAAGCATATCTTTACACCTGACTTTTCAGGATCGGCACATCAGCAGGGTAATTATGGAGCCTCATCGCATTCCTGCTGTGAGAGAGTCAGCAGGCCTCCGTTTAATTGCCCTCCAGAGCTCCTGACCTCACGCGGGATGTCCCAATTCAATTCAAATCAAAAAATGCTTGATAATTGTCTACGGTGGTCTTCTGGTATCAGTCAAATTAGAAGTGTCACTCTGGTCAGCATCAGGACAGCAATTACAGCGGACATGCTCGTCTGCTGCAGCAAAAAATCTCTTGCCCTGTCATCCATCTTGATACCATATATGCATTTTGTTGTGTTTTGGTTATTGTCCAGCACCGGTTTTACCTTTAACATTGATGTAGAAAAAGAGTTATCTATTATTTTTAGTTCTGGAGGCAACTTCTGTCAGACAGAAAGGTGCTGTTGCTCTTATTAGCCACACAAACACTGTCACACTTCAGTGCTTCCCTCTGTTTCAACTTAGCTTGATCTAATCGAGCCGTGTGCATGAAACACATGCGCGCACACACACACACACACCAGAGAAATAGGCAGACTTGTGGAGCTGGAACGGCTGGCCTCTTTATACATTTTTCATGAATACAGAAGGTGTTCTTTCACCGCATTGTGTAGCATTTGTGACTCTGTTTGCGTGCGTGTGTGCGCCTCTGGGCTTGATCAGATCAGAAATTGAAAAACATCTGTGGTTGTTTTTTTGCTGGTGGTGCTCTCAACAGAGTGTGTATGTGTCATGCATGAGGCCGCTGGTCACAGAAGCTGGGAAAATTAAAATGAAACATCTTTATTGTGTTGTACCTTCACAGGAGCGGGTCGGACAAGATAAGATGAAACTTTAATAAAGTGTGTGGAGAAATTAGGTCATCACAGCCACAAAAGCAGGGAGACAGACAAACGTGAGTGCGCCCACACAAGTAATAAAACTGTACAAAATTACACCGTAAGAAAATGAAATCGACTGTAGACTGTGCTGGTTTGAAATGTGATGGAGAATATGGATTGCTAAATATTGAGGTGTGGATGAAGTTGGGACTGCATTTCTGTTTTAAAACTGCACTCAGGCAAATAATCTGACTTGTGCTGCTGACTAGTGGTGACAACATCTTCCCCCAATCTGTGCAGCTGTGATGTAGTTTTGCACTTTAATACAATGCTATGTTCCAGGTGGATGTGATCAGTTGTTGACTTGAGACTAACTCCTGCGGGCAAGTAAACTGAACTTCACATGTAAAATTGTTGGCTTGCCCCTTTATATTCACATGTTAAAGTACAGTCAGAATGTTTTATGTTAAAGACATGTGACTGGCTGCAAACAGTAAAAATAGTAAAAGTACTGAATGTTTTTGTTTTTTTGTTTTTAAATATGCTTAAGTTCCCCTACACACAAATATTAAGACATGCATAAAATTTCTCTAATGTGGGTCTGACATGGTTGTTGCAGAGAAATGTATAATTGCCACATTAAAATTCTTGAAATGGCACCTATTCCTTCTCCTTCATTAAAAATTACAGAATATATGAACATGCAAATATTTTTCATTTCACAACTTTAACTGCTGGACACAACATGTCTCCTCCTTAACTGTAAAGTCCATTCTCAGTGTTTGTGCACTGGAGGCTTCAAGTTTCCACATCACTTTTTTGTTTGCTGAATATTGGACCAGGAGTGGCTTTCAAACTATTTGTCACACATCATGCTAGTAGGCCCCGCCTCTTAGAATCAGATTTTCAGTGAGCACAGAGAAAATTTACACATTCAGCACTGAATGTGAAAACAGCCTTATAGTGTCAGACTGCACATAAATTATTCTATACTATGAAGCTCAAACATTCAACTGGAGGAACAAGAAGAAAAACACAGTTTTCACTGCAGCGGGACTTTAACATTGTTGCTAAGAGGTAGAACATGTGACTTCCATGCCTTTCATTTGCTGAGGCTGCTGTTTGAGAGGATTCAAATGGTAATTTGCGAACTTCCAAAATTTCAGCAGAAAGCACCACTTACCCATCAGGTGCTCTATTCACATTTAATTCATGTCCCTATATTTTTCTCCCTCGTCTTTCTGGTTCTCCCTATCCCTAAGCCATTCAAATAAAGCATTTACTGAATAAAATAATCTGGAAAACAAGATGGCATGCTCTCTTGCTGTCTTTTGCTGTTTAGCTTTTCTCTTTCAAACAAAGCATGAAATGCTGCAGCAGAGCAATGCACTTAAATCATTTGAAGGGCATTAAAAACCATTTGTAACGGTATTTTTTTTTTAAAAAGTGGTCGCCAGTCGACTTTCAAAAGGCTGTGCAAAAATGGTTTTGTGAGTATTTGAATGTGCATCCATTTAACTGTTTGTGTCACAGTGTGCAATAGAGGAGTTGTGCCCTACATGTGGCTGCGGTGTATCTGTCTGTTCATTCTAATGGATTGGATACTGTCTACACATTAATCAGTTTAAGAGTAGAGCTTTATGCCAGTTCACACTGGGTTAAATAGACTCGCTGAGGCCCCGAGGCTCAGCTCATTGGGAATTGAACTGGCAACCTTCAGGGTCACACAGACTGAATCTCTTCCTGGCCGTTCTAAATGATCTAGATAACGAGCCCGTTGAGAGTCAATGAGTGTGTAGATTAGCATAAATTAACATAAATTAGGAAGGCAATTAATATTCTGTTCAATCTGTTCAGAACTCATCTGACTATCTAGAGGAAAAGACGGAGAGAAAGAAAAACAGGAAGGTACAGGAGAGACATGCAGAGAAGGCCATGCTGTCAAAGAATGTGATCAGATGAAGTGATGTGATTGGTCGTTTTTGTCATCAAAGAGAAGTGAATAAATACTTTTGAGTATGAACAAATCCTATCATGTAATGTTAATTCAGCTGAAGACCTGACTATTGATCTGATGAGGTTTTTGATCTGATACTTTAAAGATGACGGTGGTGAGGGCAGTGATGATATCCAGGCTTAAAAGAGATAGTTAATACATAATGAGATCATATCCCCTTTTTTTAATTCAAATTAAAACCAATGCTCTTTGATTTATCTTTCATTCTGAACTACATGGAAGCGTAACCATTTTTTCCACAGCTTGAATGTGGACATAGGTGAGAGGTCTTAATACACTTAGCATGTCCTCAAAGTGTTGTGGATGACATCAGCTACAAGCTCGTAAGTGAACCTTGATTAATATGTCAAACTACTCTGAAGATGTGTCCTTCGATCATTATCATTTATTGCTGCTTTGGGCTATGCATATTTTTTCATCTGCATCATTTTAATTAACCTCATTGCTTTAGTGTCCTTTGGTGGATATCAGTCGCGAGATTTATTTCAAACAACCTCAGTCAATGTTAAACAAGGATATGCAAAAAGGCCTCCGCTTTGGAGATATTTATTGATAATGGTCTGACTTTACTGAAATAAGCCTGTATATTAATGTACCCAAGACATTTTTTTTTCACTCTAACATCAACATTTCCCCGAGGGGAATCATGCTTATTAATCAATACAACATGTTACTAAACACCAGCAAGAAGCTACAATATGGCTATACAGTTCCATCTAAGTGAGTTTGCGCACGCACACACACACACACACACACACAACAACACACACGTTACAGTAGGAAGACAAATAGCAGTGCAACATCATTTAAAGGACCACTAGAGAACATTCATCATCACCAAAGTCTCAGTTTATCCTGTCCTGTTAAAATCAAGGCTTTAAGAGAGGGCCATTTCTGCTTCATTAGACAAAACCCTTTCAAGGAAAAAAAGGGGGAGGGGGGGAAGTAGCAAGCATACTGCCCAGCACAGGTTGTCACTTTCATTCCAACTGTTGTCATGTTATTTGTCATGTCCTATGTGCTGCACAGTGGAGCTGTATAGGAAGGAGAATAAATGAAAGAGACACAAAGAGAGAGTGGAAATAATGAGACAACACTCAGAGGGATACTGACTTGCTGCATGGATATCCAAGAACTTATAAAACCCAGGCATTTCTTGACTATATTATGAGAAAATAAACACAGACACACACACACACACACAGACACACACACACACAGGTTCCTACCCATTTATGCCTCCATGCTTCCCTCACTTGCGTCTCTTCCTCACTCCTCAGCTCCTCCCACAATGAACCCAAGGGAGGGATCACAGGGACGGGATGGAGTCAACACATCACATATTTGCCCACTGGGACATCCTCGCCCAGTCAAGCATAATTTAGAAACAACGTCATTTACTGTGTACTACATGTTGTTCAGTTGTATCAGCTAACAGAGATTTTAACAGATTGTTTTGTTATATAACCATAGAGCTTGATTTTGTTCAGATAATGTGATGTTCCACTTAACTGAATGCTGTTTTTCTCCGTGAGTTATTGCAACACTCTTTTCACAGTTGTCACTGTTGCAAAGGCTTGTGTATCACTGCAGAATAAACACGACACACGCACTTCCTCTTATTGAACAAAGACTTTCACACTGCTATTCATTTTTTTTAGAATTTATTTACAGGATATGAAATGAAGCATATTATTCCTTACATTATAACTTTTTTGGTGTGCACTGTCCCATTGGTCCACACATGCACAGCAAATCTATGTTTATATAAAATAAAAACATAATTTTACAGAGTTGGTGATGTACTGTAAGTTGACCACTCAAAATCTTAGTCAAAACATGCACTGGTAGAGTTCAGACGTGGTAAGAAGGTGCTTAACTCTTCTTCTGAGCAGCAAATTAACATTTAGGCATTAGAGTACCCAGTCCCTTCCACACCTATGAGGAATCCCATTTTTTGTGTGTGTTGAGTTTTCCCAGTGTATCTAGCTTTACCCTGTAAAACAAGCACCTGCAGTAAACACAAATAGTTCAGTAAACAAAGGCACAGTATATTCTCAAAGCGTATAATGAATGGTGTCAGTCTCAATGATGACTGCATTATCATGTGTGTTCTAGAAACATTTGATAGCTGTACACCAGACTTGTTTATTCCCACCAGAAGAAGTTCTAGTTCTGTGTCATAAAGGGAATACACTGTGAAAGTTAGCCACCTTGAAGTTGTATGGCAGCAAACACGTATGATCCTACAGCCTCTGGACTGATCAACACACAGCCTGGCGCTCCAGTGTACTACCTCAGGGGAAATATATCTTTTTAAAAGAACCCACATTTCTCCAGCACTACATCTTCAAATTGGCTTATTCGTACCGTCACATTTCCAAAGTGGTTTATTTAATGGGTCTCATTTCCTTGTGTATTCCAGATGATAATTAAATGTGAAATTTATTACAGATTGTGTCCAACCACACACAGAAACACAGTTTTCAATTGACTGCATTTTGCATCCTGTGCTTTGAATCTCACAAAAAGCCCCCCCTATTAAAGCATCCAACAAACATTTTCATGTTCTTCCAAAATGATCAAATGATCATAAGTATGTAATTCAGGCACTTATTGTATTTCAATCTATCAAAGGACACTGCAATGCAATGCAAAAAATCTTTAAAAAAAAATCAAAAATACTTTTAAAAGTAATTGAACGTTGAGAAATTAATAAATATTCCTGTGTATAAAAAGAAGAGATCAGATGAATGTGTGGGGACCATGGAGACACTACCTCTAGACTTTAGTTACTAAGAGACCATTTAAAAGCCAGGCTTTTGAATTGGGAAATGAAAGCATGCTATCCAAAGTCTATTTGAAAGGTGAGCAGCAGAGGGAAAATAATTCAAAAAAGAAAAAAATCTCTAAGCATGGTAAGTGAGAAAGAAGTGATACACAGGGGCTGTGGAAATGTTATGGAAATTACACTGGGATATGATTCCATACATGAATATGGAAACACATAACGATAAAGATAAAAAAAAGAAGATGAAATGGTAGATGAGAGAATGAAGTCTGATGTATGGGGGCCTTAGAGACGACACTCAGAGCCTTGTTATTTAGAAATGCTTTAAAGGTAAGAGCCGGAGGTGAAGTGATGTGAATGCAAAATCCTAAGTGTTGGCTAATACATAGAGACAGTTTACAAAGGGAAGATGGGAAACCAAAGAATAGAAAGGTAAAATAAAGCTTTCAAAGATTAATGCGGGTTCAAAAGGAAAGGGGGATAGGAGACTATGACACAGGAAGAGTGGGTATTGAGGGATGACAAGAAAGGGGGTGGTATTGAAAAGAGTGAAATAGAGGAAGAGAGAAGGGACAAAAGGCAGAATGAAAGAAGCGTGGGTGAGAGTGCTGCCTTCCATTCCAACCCCCTTTTCTTCCATTTCACTTTTCAGCAATCAGTGAATGATGTGCATTTGAGGTGTATGCTCTGTGTGTGTGTGTGTGTGTGTGTGTGTGCGCGTGCGTGCGTGCGTGCGTGCGTGCATGCGTGTGTGTTATCTCTGTTCATGTTGGATGAAAGTGTTATGTGGTGTTTATGCTAGCCAGAGTCATGCCGTGAACAATGAGAATCCTTGATCATACATCAAAGACTTTGCACACACACACACACACTCTCTCTCACTCTGACACAAACACACATACCTACGCTGTCTCTGAAAAAGTGGTGAGAAAGTTTAAACATCATTTCACAGTATTGTGTATTTCTTATAAGTACAGTGAAGGTGGCACCTCAGCCAAAAGTGCACACAGACAAACACAACATATAGGTCATCAAGAAAAATATATTAATTTTATAGGAGTACACCAACAGTCAATCACATTTGCATTGATTTATCTGTAAAAACCAACACAAACATCGGTTTCATTTTCACTGTAAATTTTATGAGTGTCAAACATACACTGCATGCTTGCATTTATTTATCTGATGTTATATCTTTTCATACAAACCAAATCATCCAAAAAAGAGAAGATATGAGAGATAAGATATAGATATTTTATCTACAGAGGTAAAATATTCATTCTACTTCTGTTTTGGTCTCTACCACCTCCTGGGTGATAATTCTCTCATACGTGATTTTGGCATAGAATCATGCAGCATTTCCTCCACTATGCAGCTGACCCGAAGGTGATCTCAGTTTGTTTAACAACAGTTGATGCATTCCCACCTTTCTCCTTTCTCACCTTTTGCCACCAGTCTGATGTAAGCTCTTTTTTTTCTGATCAAGTGCTTCAACAGAACACAACACATTTTGCCCTAGCTGTGAGCAGAAACTCACATCTAGAGGAAGTGGGAGAAACATTACTGCACATATTCGGTGGGTCCCATTACCAGGAAGACACCCGGAAGCTAGAAAACTTTTTTTGGCATATGCGCCAGGGGAGCAACTTTGATTGGATTAAATACCATCTTTGGATTCCATCTAATTTTATTTTAAATACAGTATATGCCCCCAGCCCTGTTCACACCCTTAATTTTGTCTGTTGCATTTTTGATCAGCACAGACAGCAACCATGATCGATTCTATTAAAAATACAGGACAGAAATATTTGATGTCCATTTCAACAGGGCATAAACCAACAGTCACTGACTGTGCAGAGCCTCGATCCCCTGACTGCTGAAGATTAAAACAAAGGTTAAATTCACAGGACTACTGCTACATTAGTATTGTCGAAGGGCATTAAATACTAAAGCCACCTGCCAAAGGGTAATAAGCCTTTTGTTGTAGCAGATTTGTCTCAACCACTTCTGTAATCATCAGCATGGCTTCAGTCTTTTTTCATAACTGTGACAAATTGACTGCTCTGAATTACACCGCCAAGTGAAATCTTCTGGCTGCTGTGACCTGGTGACAAATGAATTAGTTACATTCCCTTGACAGAAATGAGACACATTTCAGTCACTCCTACAAGGTGTACTCACTGTTGACATTGCCCACTGAGCTACTGACCTTTGGTTATGAAATTTAATTAACAGGGGGAAAAAAGGAATTTATTTATTTTTTTTACCTGTGTTTGGTGGCAATGTCAAGTGCTTCTGGACAGACTCAGAAACAGTCTGTCAGGTCCACCAGGCTTTGGATCCACCTCAACTATTTACCTCAGGCACACAATGAATTTTATGTGATTTGCAATCCAGTGAGCCACTGTAGCATCTGGGCTCCTGGTTAGCTTGGCTGAATTATAACCAGCAGAGGAAAAACAAAGCTACAAATCAAATGAAATACATATGCTCTCCATTGTATTGGAGTAACCTTCAAAAAGGCCACAAAAACAGCTATGGATCACAGGAAAAGTGAAAATGTGGCTGTTGAGGAGAAGATGTGAAAAAGATTAGTGTAAAACATGTGGGTGAACGGTAACGGTTCAAATTTTTCATTGCATACAGGAAAGTCCTTAAAGGAGACTGTAGATTACTGACCCTTAACGTTCTCAGACGGACTTATCTAATCAAATCACACATGTACCGCTAGCTCTGAGCGTTCCCATAAAATCTGGAACAGCAAACACTCTGTAGGACCTCAAATTGCAGTTATGCACAGACACTCGCAATGACACACATAAACACTTTCACAATCTGTGAAAACTGAGCTGTTTCTGTATCCAGAGAGTGAAGAGACAAACCAGAAACTTGTCAGTGATGACTGGTTCATATGACACAGGCTTGTGTGTGCGTGCGTGCGTGCGTGTGTGCACGTGTCTAATCCTGGTGATTCAGTTGTCAACAGCACATGCCAGCAGCAGATGCTTGGGGGTAAAATTCTCCTTTCCACCTACATGTCAGGGTCCAGTGGCCAGCAAGGAAAGTTTTTGCTTTGTAAACTTGAAATAAACTTTTTCAAGACGAGCCATACATACAAGTGTAAAAAGTCAACCTGGTACAAATATTAATTTAGAATAATATAATAATCATTTTATTTATAGAGCACTTATCAAGCACTAGGCACAAAGTGCTTTCCAAGATCAGAGGAGACATACACAACATCAGGGACAATTGAGGTAAGTAATAAAAAATAGGCATATGTATGCACGCAATGTGAAACACAAACGTAACCATATTGGTATACATACATACTGTTAATACATACCTACAGTACATATATACAGTATGTACACTACTCACACACACGCAGACACACATACTCATATACATGTACAGTATATACTGTATACATATGCATACACATACATGTACATACACATATTATATATATACTGTATATACTTGTACCCATATATACTGTATACATACATAAAACATACATATATAACTAAAAAAAAATCTATAAGAAACTCCCAGTGACAGAAATAAAAAAAAACAACAGTTCAAGTCTATTTGAAGTGTAGGCTGTCAGCTGTTAGGAAGAGCTTTACTATAAAAGTATGTTTTAAGGCGAGACCAGAGGAGCCATAACTGCAAAGGACCGATTGCCCTTAGTTTTTAACCTGGACTCAGGAATAGTTAAGTGGCAGACCTGAGGTGCCTATCTGGATAATATGGTATGAGGAGCTCTGTGATATATTCGGGCGCCAGACCGTTCATAGCCTTGTATGTGATTAAGAGCACTTTAAAATGGATTCTAACAGACACTCTCTTTGTTTTGGTTAATAATCTAGCTGCTGAGTTTTGAACAGTTTGAAGCTGCTTCATAGCTCGATTGTTTAGGCAAGTAAACAAGGCATTACAGTCGTCAAGGCAGGAGGATATAAGAGCATGAATAATTTTCTCTGTATTACTAAAGGACAGAAATGATCTAATTTTGGAGATATTCCTCAATTGGTAAAAACATGAGTGGATTACTTTCTTTACATGTTGTTGTAGACTCAAATTTCTATCCAGAATTAATTAATAATTAATTAATTTAAAGCAGCAATGTGGCTGCTACTGTATATCTGAGCCATCAGGCCTCTGAAAAATAATGTAATATTACAGAGTCTGATTGTAAATTAAGTCAGATTGCTCTTTTCTTGAGAGACTAGATTGTAAATAAAGAATCAGATTTTTAAATAGGAAGTAAAGTCCAATACTTGGGTCAAAACTTTCACATGAAAAACAATCAAAATGTACAGCCCATTAAAGAGCACCTAATTTACAATAGTTATGTTGTTATAGTGGCACTTAATGGCACCTTAGGATGGAAAAGTGTAGTTAAAGTTAGGTGCTTTTAGAGAAACACAAGAAACATTTTAGGGAAGTACTTTAAAATTATAACAAAATGCAAAATTTATTAAACGACATAAAGTTACAAAGAGAAGAATTTCTTCAAATTTTTGTGGCGTTCTTAAAAGTACTGGACAGTAGTGTTATTTTACTGGTCTTTGTAAAAAGAATAATAAAAATAAAGAACACTCCATCTTTAATAAATTATTTTTCTGCACAACCGTTGTGGTTTCATTATTTTCTATTACTGTTTATGTTTTACAGCTGGTGTAAACTTTATTGCAAGACAACTACTGCATATTCTGCAGAGACAGTATTGTTATAAAATCATAGCAGGAGGACATTAACAGGCTAGTGTTCCCATGTATCTGTTGTCCTGTCACTATTATTATGAGAATTAATATTTAGTATGGGTGGTGCTCTGCTCATTGGTTTCTTCTCTCTCCTCATTTTCTGGCTCTGTCATGATTTTCTCAGAAAAGTAATCTGCACAAGAAGATAAAGGACAGACTGTTCTTGTGTGGGCTAAAGAAGCAGCTGATTTTACTGTAATGTATTCAGTTTTGTTGTCACATGTGGGTGCATGTGTATTTTTTGGATGAGCGTGAAAGCGGGGTGATTTTCCGAGATGCTTGTAATTATTCTCCCCCTGTTGTGTTCTTTACGTGACACGTTTCACACGGGAACATCAAAGTTTCTCTCCATTGCACTTGCCTCTCACATTCCCTCCACGTTCCATCTCCCTGCACTCCCACTCCTCTTTTCTGAAGGGTTTCCTACTCAGCTCTTTTTTATTTCACATTGTGCTTCAGTCATTCTCAGCTTCTTGCTTTTTTATAATATTTTTATGCACCGTTTTCTTGGTGTATTTTATAACAGCATCAGTTTCCCTCTGTAGTTTTCTGCTTCATGTTCCTGGAATTCCTCTATCTTTCCCTTTTCTTCCTATCCTCCTTCTATCCCTCTCTTCATCCAGCCGTCCTTCACCCTCTGCTGAAAGATGGATAGATGGAATCAAGTGGTTAATGAATCAATGAATGATTTTGTGTGTGTGTGTGTGTGTGTGTGTGTGTGTGTGTGTGTGTGTGTGTGTGTGTGTGTGTGTGTGTGTGTG
>JBBPCS010062270.1:0-45102 GCA_037974645.1 Hollardia meadi
CCACTCAAAGCACTTTACACTACAAGTCAGCATTCACCCATTCACACACACATTCATACATTGGTGGCAGTGACTACTTTGCAGGGTGCCACCTGCTCATCAGGACTGGTAACCATTCACACACATGCACTCACACAGGGAAATTTTGGGGGCAATTTTGGGGTTTAGCATCTTGTGCAAGTACACTTCAACATGTAGACCTGTAGAGTGGTGGGGATTGAACCACTGACCTAACCCTAACCAGACGACCGCTCGACCACCAGTTGTCTGTTTTCCTGTCTCTCCCTCCTGTGTCCTCTCCCTTCTCCATGTCTGTTTGTGTTTGATTCGTTGTGGGCACGGCTTCACTCACCTGTGCACCTGGCTCTCAGTCTCACCTGCATCCAATCAGTTCATCAACTCCACTGTAAGAATTCCGCTCTTCCCCACAGTCTTCACCATATTGTTAAGTCGGCTACTGAGGTAGTTAATCTCATTGTTTTGTTGTGCTGCCATGCTGAGCTGCTAATTCTTGATGCTGCTAACGTTAGCTGCCACTGCTACTTCTGCCAGGTAGCATATCATAAGCTAGCTAGCGAGCTGTTGGTGGTATCACCTGATGGCCTTCAATGGAAACAGACTTTCTGTTGGACATGCTGGGGACTATTTTCTTTTCTTGAAGGAATTAACTTCATTCTTCAGCTGAAATGTTACTGCTTCACTTCATCATGGTAAGTCGGCTATTTTCTGCGAACACACATGTTGTGAGTTGCTCTGTTTATTTGGTGTTTGTGTGCCTGTACTAATGAATGGGGTTGTTGGCTGCAAAATTTTGCTTTCATGCTACTGTCCTCTGCCCATTTGCAATATTAGCATTAGCATAACTGTGTGCAGCTTCTACTCATTATGTGGTTGAGCTCATTTCCTGATGGTTTTTGTTTGGGACCTGCTGTGAGATGCTTTCATGATGCTGATGATGATGATTTCATGATGCTGATTATTGATGGTGAAATATCATTGCACACAACATATTTTCGTAATTATTCTTTCTTGGGAAAGTCAGCACAACTAGCCTATAATGACACATGAGCTAACTATTTTCTCCACATGATTCACATTCAGCAAAGCATTAGAGAAATATTCCACTGGGAAAACGGTGGGTTTACTGTGATGGTCCTCTGCTCCTTATCACTGAAAAAACTATTTTATAAAAGAGATGATCTGCTCCAAACTAGGACTTTTTGTAAGTTAAATATTCTTAAAATCAGGATTAACTTGATAGTGAACTGTAGGTTATGTCTTGCAGATGTTGGAGGTTTTCTGTTGTGTTTGGCCTCATTTACTCTCACATTAGACGTGCTCACATTATGTACCGTACTGTAATGTATATACCCTTTCCGCTCTGGGAGGATTGATCATATTGCTGGTGATGCCGTCCCACACATGCTTTACATGATAGTTGGCGTCCTACTTTGTAAGTTAAGGGAAAATTTTTGTGCTGAGCTCGTTTGGCTTGAGATGCAAAATGTAATCAACTTTATAAATATCTATTCACTTAATTGTTATTCCAGATGAGTTGGTTGTCTGGAATAACTGAGATCTAATAGTATTTTATTAGATTTATTTGATTTAAAGGCCCTTTTGTGCTTTGCTTTGTTTAACCTCTTAACTTATTTTCATGCCTCTGCAGCCATGGGGAGGCATTATAATGTGGTGTTGTCTGTCTATATGTATGTATGTCCATTGCTTTCTCGTGAACGTGATATCTCGGGAACACCTTGAAGGGATTTCTTCAAATTTGGCACTAAAGTCCACTTTTACTCAGGGATTAATTAATTAGATGTTGGTGGTCAAAGTCACTGTGACCTCACGTCAGTGATATCACAGAAACATCTGGAGGGATTTTTAAATTTTTTTTAAAATGTGGCACAAATGTCCACTTGGACTCAAAGATGAAATGATTAGATTTTTGGTTGTCAAAGGTTACTGTGACCTCATAAAACATGTTTTTGGCCATATTAAAATTTCACACAGATGTCTAAAATGATTAGATTTTATATCCAAAAGATCAACTTCACTATGACATCATAATGTTCTGCTACAACACTTTTCTGGCCATTATTAAACACCATAACTCAGGAAGAGAAGGGGAGATTATGACTATATTTCACATTTGGCCACATACTGAATTGATGACACTGGTCTTGGGTGCCCACCTTGAAACTGATTGTATAGATCTTCTGTGTTGCTGGGTTGAAGGTGTGTGTGAAGCATCCACTTTTTAGAGTTTAGAGCTTCTCTGTGTTTTTTGAGAATCAGCTTTATTAACCAAGCGTGTGAACACGCCAGTAATTTGACTGTATTTTGTTTCTCTCAATGAACTTTCACACTAACAGACGTACAGCAGTAGTTCATACAAGCTCTTTGGTTTTGCTGATTGTGATTGTCGTTGCACCATGGGAAGAAGCTCTCTCTCTCATCCTCTGTAAAGGTCTTCAACACATGTGAGTCTGGACAGACATAGATGTAAACTGCAACTTGACTGATGTGTGGAGGCATACAACCGCGAGGCGGTAATTCTAGTGAATTCAGATGTTTTTGAAGTGAGAAGAACAAAATTGCAGGCCATCCTTGCAGAATACTCCTGCATTCTGTGGCTTTGTCACACCATAGCTGCTTGCATTAGCAATTCTCATCTGTGTCCAAAAATGTTTCCGAAAACGCCCAAAATAAAGACACAGGCTGTAAAGCTAGGTGTGTAGTTTCCTATAATAAGGCATGTCAAACAGGCATGTACTTTACTGACACTGGGTCTGCAGTTAGATCTGTGCACCTACAGTTTACCTGTATTTAACAGTTAAACTCTCACTGGAATACAGGCAACATGCTGCTCTGTCCAGGTGCAAAAATGACACATTAACTAAAGAAATGTGTCAAAACTCTCCAAGAAATTAAAAATTTCAATTTAATTTAGAGCAAGTTGTCATGGCAGTGTTGGACGACTGTGACAATAAAATCGAGAGCTGGGTGAAAACTGACTGATTGGAAAAAAATAGGTTGACAATAGCTAGATTGATAGAATAGTTGATTGACGGAAAACAAGTGCTTGAAAAGTGACTAGTTGGGACAAAACTTGTCAAATGTGAGGAGGATCTTTTCTTTGCCTGTTATGATAATGTAGGCTACTGAATTTCTTTAGGTTTTGAACTGATAGTGTGACAAAACAAGCATTGTGACTGTTTCCTATATTAGCTTTGGTAAAGCATAACTTATATTGGATATTTTCTTGATTTTTCTGTCATTTTTATAGAGAAAATGAGTCATAGATGAATCAAGACATCAGTAACTGGCGCATTTAAGACACTATGGAACCCGCAATTTTTCATTTGGCAACCTCGGCTCCTCTGTCCTCACCTCACCTCCTCACGTGAGGAAGAGACGCGAGTGAGGGAAACGAGGAGATCCTTTAGCATAATGAAAACCACTTCATGTCTGCTCTCTCTCATCATCCCTCCGGCACCATGTTGTTGTTTGGTCGGTTTCGGCCTGCTGTCACAATGACATCACTGACAGACACACCTCATAATTTTAGTATGTTTTTGTGTTCCTGTATGTTAATTAATAAACCTGAAACCATTCATCTAACGTTTTTTTTCTCATGGCTCGCGGGCCGGGTACTGACAGTCAACTTATAAATAAGTAAATGTTTTGATGCAGCTCTACTTTCCTCACTCTTTATAGCGAGTTATTCATCAAGCAACACCAACAAACTTTTGTCATGGTCATACCAGCCGCTGTGGCTCATCATTCTGCAGTCTGTATTAGCTGTCTGAGAAGGTCATTAGATCGTCTCCAAAAACACCTTTTTCAAGCTGAGAGGCCCTTCCTTCCACTTAGAGATGAGAGATGTTAAAAGCCATAAAGGTCGACCACAGCTGTGATCCACAGTGATGTGGTCCAGTAATTGAGGATACTTTGGCTGACACTCAGACCCCGGGATGATTTACAGTGTTCTGATGGTTTTCCCGACTCCAGGACTTTGGCGTCGGAGACAAAAGGAGTCTGTGCTGCCATTCGCTCAGAGGGATAAGATGTGAGTGAAGCCTGGAGTCTAAATCTGTAATCTGTGCTATTAGCAGCTCATTGATGAGGTGCAGCAATGAAATGCTTCCTCTATACTGTGTCTGACAGCGCTGCCTGTTTGTGATATGCAGAGCCAGAAGTTTTCCCAGTTGAAAAACTTGTATAGTCCCGAGTGACTTTGGGGATCCAGAACCTTTCCTGGTCGAGGACCTCTGGCCGCTGATTTGATTTTGAGTGGTTCAGCATCCGTTTTTATCGACTTGAGAAAGCACTTTGTTGGCTGTGTCCAAGCAAGAGCCCTCTCAGTAATCTGGTTAGTGGTAAGAGGCACTCAACCAAGAGAGCTCTATGTGTATGTGGTTGTGATGTGTGATTTTTCTATGTCTCTGTGGAGTTTCAGGCTGGATAAGAGAGGCAGGACATTAGAGAAAAGCCAAGAGGTCTGGGTTTTCCTGGCACACAATAGCAGGAAGTGCTGCCACACTATAAATGGAAGCTGAAATAGTGGCAAAACTCAGTGAGCAAGATCTTTCTGCCTCCAGTCAGTAGGATTTATGTGCTCGCTCTACTCTTTTTCCAAACTGCGATAATGAAACCAAATAGAAAAAGAGTACGAGGAATATTTCCAGTAATTATTTAACCAAAAGCTTTTGAAAGTTGATACTGATAGTGATAGTTTAAGATCGAAGCTAACCCAAATTCTGTTTAATTTGGACCACTTTCTGCCATAAACTGTCAAAAAAGTTCTGGGGATTCATTATTTTCACCTCAAGAATTCCTGGGAGGGTGGAAAAGTTGATTTCCACTCTGAAAACCCAACTATTGGAATTTCTATCAGCTTCAAGGCAGGGCTCTGCTTGACAAACTAGCAACAACAACAAAAATGTAAAAAGTAAACTGTCATCTGTAATGCCATGGTAGTTGTGCTGTAATTGTGAGGTATATCTGTTTCCGACAACACAATGCCTAAGAAAACGATAAGAGCGGAGCTCAGATACGTGACATTAAGTATGCTACGTGGTTAACGTTGTGAAACAGTCACAGTTTGGTTAGGTTGTAGGTAAGGCTGAGTATCAGGAATACCTTTTTAAGGTATCAATCGAAACAATCCAGTGCCAAGTGGTATCAAAACTTCTCCAGTCAAACGATTCCTGCATTCAATTACTTTTTTTTTCCAGATCTAGAAAACAGACTATTTCTATGGTTTTGCTCTCAGCCAATCACCGCACCATTCTTCAATTTAATGCAACGTGTGATTGGTCCACTATCACAACTGCTACAACCTATACAATCTGTGGTGTGGTGAAGTTGAGTGAATTAGTATTATATAGTATTATTATAAAGTATTTGGTCGGTTGGTTGGTTGGTATTCGGTCGTGGCATTTTAAGCAACTGAATGCTTCTGTTCACATGATGGGTATCGAATTAAGTGCTCCATTGTATCGGTATCACTTTAAGGGTGCTGGTATTGGCACTGATATCTCTTTAAATGATACCCAGCCCTAGTTGTAGGCATTAAAATTACCTGGTTAGGATTTGGAAAAAGTAATACTTAGTTATTAAAAGAAGTATGTTTATTATGAATTACATCAGTTGATTACTAGCAAGCAGAGCCAACTTATTTTAACACAAGGAATTTTTCTGCCAGTCATAAATATCCAATAAATCACATTGCAATAATTGCTAATTAGTTGGAGCGAACATACTGTGGTCCTGGAACACAGCCACAACCATAGCACGTATTTGCTGATGTGAATTTTTAACCAATATTGGCATACCACTATCAGTCTCATCCCGAGTAATTTACAAACCATTGTAAAGCTTACTTAAAAACACAGGCCGGGGTAGACGCAAAAGAGAAAAGACAGGACAAATATTTGCAGTAAATAACATCTCTGCACATCAGATCTCTAAAATTCTCCTGAAACTTCTCTTTTAATTCGTAGAGAAAATGTACATTTTGCAAGAATGCCAGTATCCTAAACTTAGTACAACTGGATATGATCATTTTAGTATCAGGAATATAGCAAATGTCCAGTAAAGAAATCAGACAACCTTAAACAGCCGAGGAGTGGAGGCTTCGTATGACACTAAAAGCCTGGTGAATATGCAGCATTATTTCATCCAGATCTGCAGATGCGTTCAGCCTCACCGAAATTTAAATGATCTCTGAGGGAAAAGTAGGTCACTGCAGCAGCAAAGCTTATACTTAAAGGTAAAAAAAACAAAAGTACAACGAAGATGAAAGACCGTACAGATACATCACTGTAATGTGGCTGATAAAAGAAGAAGAAACTACAAAGTTAGTTTACAGCTACTTTATTTACTTTGCTGAGGCTCTTTTTTTTATGCATGTAGGAGTCTCTGTTTTACAGCTTAAAGTTCATCACTTCTGGGAAATGCATTACATCCCTCACCTTGGAGGAGCCCAACATGTCTTTTGCTGTGTGGCTCTTCCCTGGAGTCCGTGAAAATCTTCTCAACCTCACTGAAAAGTCAGATTACATGTATATAAGATGTCTGATGGGAGGTGGAGGGTTGGCAGTGGCTTAACACCTGTTCAAGATGGCTGTCAGGCAAGAGATCACCGTCTGAGACCACTTCAACAAACCGGGTCATTTTAACAACCATTCGGCAATTTTGTAGCCATTTGTGGCACAAAAGTTAATATATTTTGAACAAAAAGTTGGGAGACGTTTCAGCTTTGATCATTTCCTAACCCTAACCAAGTGTTTTTTTTGTGCCGAAACCAGACGTTAAGCACAGCAATGTCTCAACATAAAATCGAAAATTGAAACATAAAGAAGCGTAAGGTTTCAATTTAACCCCGGTTGTCCAGAAATGCTCAGTGCCAACATTTACTTGATTGATTGGGTGGTGAATTAAATAAATCATATTGCAGCGTACATCTGTGCCCAATATGTTTAACATTTAGTTAGTGTCTGGGAGGCACAGAGTATGTGTGCAGAGATGCCTGGAGATAAAAAAAACAAAAACAGTTTGAGTCTAATGTTTTTACAGCGATCTTTAAAACTCCATAATGTAGATTAACCTTCTGTCCTCTGTGAACCTGACAGCAGATCGTTTACAGCATAATCTCTGTCTTCAGACTCGGACATGTTTTTGACATTGACCTCTGCATTTCTTTTACGTTCCTCATTTGATGCTTTTGTCACAATAAATCATTGTTGCTTCCATTTCATTGCATTTTATTAGTCCCATCTCTCCACCTTGAAGTTAAATGGCACCTTTGTGATGGCGCGTTTTTACAAGTAGCTCACCACAAGGACTTTCACACAATGTAGTTGTGAAAGTGCTGCTTCTCGCAATTCTCCGCAGCAGGAGCACATTTTGTCAGATTGCTGCATGACAACCGAGTAATTGCGCATTAAAAAACGAAATTCTTGAGTCAGTTTTTCTCACTTCAGATGAAAAAGTGATACTTGACCAGGTCTCCAGGGAGTCTGTAGAGATTCATGCAGTAAAAACAGCTTCACCAGCTGTGCTGAAGTGAATTAAGATGTTGGCATGACAGATAAGGTCAAAAGTAAATAAAAGTTCATATGGCAGCATTCTTCTGCTCCCGCTATCCTTTACATTAGGATGGATATTCAAGCAGCCGTACATTTTGTCGGGAATCTGCTGCTTTTCCAGAAAGTTTTAGTGGTTTTCTTTTCTGCATTTAAAGTTTGCTCTTTGAATAAGCAATGACCCCGGGGCTTTCAAATTCTCTATAAATATCATGTAGGTTTTCAAAAAACACAACTTTTTCAGATACTTATCATTTGGCTATACCTCGGAGGCATGTATCTACTGACCAGAGAGTTGATTTCTTTTTTCTTTAGCTGGAAGCTCTGGCCGTTTTTTGGCTGCAGTAAATCTCACCAGTAGCTTAGAGTTGAGCCAAGGGCAGGTCTGGGTTAGTGGGTCAGGCTGCCAAGCTGCAGCTCAGCTGGCATGTCAAACTGCTTTGAGATAATGTCAGCACATGAGACTGCTAATGATAATCAAGGACCTAGAGAGCAGGAACTTGTGATAACACTGCTTAAATGACAACCCCTTGGAAAAAAAGTCAATTTTTAAAAATGTTTGTACTGTATCATAACGTTTTCATGCACACCGTGGTGGAGCAGGAAAGGGTGAATAAAAGCAAAAGAAAGAATCAGGAAATGCTGTTTGTTCATCTTTTATACTCCCCACCAAAGAGCTCGATACAATACAACAAAATTTTGGATATAAGACGGCAACATAATTTGCTTTCCAATTAACAGACAGGTTGCTGAGTGAAATGTTCCTGCAGCATTTAGTATTGACAAGAAAAGTTGCGATCAAATGCTTGGTCAGATTAGGCTTCTTTACTTATTTTTTATACTAACTAGCTTTTAGATGTTCTTTTGGGCTCTTTCACACCTAACCCGCTTAGTTTGTCAGGACTGGTGTGAAATCTGTCACGTGACTGTGGGGATATATTAGAACGTGTATAAGGAATGTGAACAGGTGTGTTGAGTTGGTCTTTTGTTGTAACAGTTTCCTGATAAAAGGCGAGCAAACAAGTGAAACTTCGCAACAAAATTTTTTTTCTATATTTTTGTCACCATTTTGCAAAATCAGTTAATTCTACGTGAACTCTTTGAGCTGTGTGACCTGCTGTCCATCGCTAAAATTTGATTTCGATCATGAGTGTGACCAGACCAAATAAAAGCATATTACAGGTCTTCATTTAAGTGTGATGCATTGAGCAGTTTGGCATTAACAGGTTAAAGCAGTTTGGGGCAGTAAAGCAGACAACATTAGCATTTAAAAAAAATTCAGTCAGCAAAAAAAACCTTTTTAACACATCCAGCATATACGGAGCCACATTATTATTCATTCGGAGTCATTTCTTTGGTGAATTTAAGTCCATTATTCACACATTGGATGAGTTTGCTTTACATAAACAAAAGTTTTGTCGCGAACACTGTTCAACAAAGAACTGTTTTTGATTATGTTTTGACCCAAATTTTCCAAAGCAAAGATCAGAAATGAAGATGATTGAAGATGTGGCAGAATCAGACAGTTTAGATTTCAGCACACCTTCTGACCTCAGCCCCTCGCCCACTGTCCCCTCTCTGCGTCTGGGATCAACACATCTTGATGCTATTCAAACAAGCTGATTGGATATCAACACAAGGCCTGACATTGTGATTGGTATTATAGCTAATGCAGTGCGAGGAATCTTGGACAGGGTGCGGAATGATAATCATTATGCCTGGTGTGACTCACTCAGAGTAAACATTAGCTTAGCCGGTGTGTATTTCTGGCCGTGTGCACCTGTTTGCATGTCACAGGCTAATTCATAACTCCTGCACTATGTAAGGAACACATTTCAGCCTTAAACAGGTCCATATGGACAAATACACTTGTTGAGAAGATTTAGGTCGACTTCTTACTCGCCATGCAAAATTAGCTCCATACCACTCAGGCTGTAATAAGATGTGGATCTAATTTGAGCCATAAATTTGCCTCGCAACAGCTTGCACAGAGGATGGACATTCAACTAAGGACTTAATAACTTAATTACTGTAACATCACATGCTGCTCGGTTGTGGAGAGACATCTCCAGTGTTTCACAGGCCTTTTAAACCTTGTGTTTAATCAAGTTGTGATGCACGCAGGACATCAAAAGCTACCGCAGTTACTCCACCATGTGTGAGCACTCAAGTCTCATTTTGATGTGTCCTCCATCGCTTAATCTGAACTGCTGCTTGTGTAAAAGTTGATTGGGCCCACAGCGTTTCATTATGCCCAAGGTCCTTGGCACGAAATGAAACAAAACAGAAATGACACAAAGGTTTGCGATCATAAAACTAAAATCCAAAACTAAAAAGAAAAGTTACTCTCGACGATACTTTCCAGTCCAGTTCTGAATTCTTACTACTTTCATGAAGACTCCAATCAAACGAGTGTAATGAGTTTCACACAGCTACGGACAAATCTGAAGGCGTTAATCTGAACATCCTGTTGTGTAATATCCAATAAGATGACGCATTAACACCTTTTATTCAGCCACTCTCAAAGTAGCCCTGATCTCCATTTCTATATAAAGATGAGTTGACTGACAGAAAATGTATCGGCAAACATTTTGATAATAAATTAATTGTTTAAATTGAGCATAAAAGCCATTTGATGGTTGCAGCTTCTCAAGTGTGATGTGCTGCTTTTCTCCGTTGGTCTTTGGACTATTGGCTGGGAAAAACAATTTTTCACACAGGATTACAATTTATCAGTTAACCAGAAACTAATCAGAAAGGTAATTGATAAAGAAAACAGAAGATAAAAATGCAAAAAGATACATTAATAAAATGTCAGGCCATTTTTCTGGACTATGTAAACACCTTACAGCGTCATAACGTGGCTACATTTTAATTATAGTGCAAATACACAGGCACTTATTTTCACAGATGACTGGGTTCGTCATGGTGACGCTTTTCACTCCTTTCAGCCTCCTCAGGGCGATGAAAGGCGACACAAAGCGCCGTCTTCTCTCAATAACTTTGAACTCTCCTCAAAACAACTTTGAAATGCTGGTTCTCACACACGACAGCCCCAGAGGTGAAATTTGTGAATCGAGCTATAGATTGCGAGCCCGAACCTCCCCCCACCCCGGAAGAAAGCGCTAATTAGCTCAGATGTCCGGGCAAATGCACACCCCGATGCAACCCAGGAGACCGGGAAATAAGATGTTGTTGTTTTTGTTGTTAAAAATCTAAAAGGAAGGAAGTTTTACATCCAATTTAGTGCAAGAACAAGTTTACCTCGACTGGATTTAATCATTAAAGAACATATTACCTCATTCACATGAAACAACAGCTGAACAGTTTATAGTTATGAGCTCATTACATGTTTTGTGGCTAATAAGGGAATCCCTTGGCCTTCACAGCGGAGATGAAGCCATGCGGAAGCGTCTGTTCCTGGACTGGATCCGACACAGCGACCGCACCAAAGTTGATTTTGATTGCACTGATCAAAAGAAGCACCGTGTCTCGATATTTCACCAGAGGCAAAGAACACAG
The DNA here is from genome assembly GCA_037974645.1 of Hollardia meadi. NCBI lineage: Eukaryota > Metazoa > Chordata > Actinopteri > Tetraodontiformes > Triacanthodidae > Hollardia > Hollardia meadi. Next base: position 11,115 of record JBBPCS010062270.1, read on the forward strand.
GACTTCAAAGACCTCCATACTAATCCCATTTGGATTATTTAATTAAGGACTCAGGAATATTGGAGACAAAACAAGACCATGGTTGTCACATTGGCGCTGAGTGACCGGCGGGGAGGGCTGCAGGTGCGCTGCGTTCATCTGTGTGATTCAGGAAATCACCAGCAGATCACTTCAGACTGCGAGATATAAACACAGCCTTATGTTAAACAAAAACATTTTTTACTGTGCATATGCTGCTGCGCAGTTATAGATTTTGGCAACTGCTCGCTCTTCCCATTTGTTTTGGTTCATTGCACCGGTTCCTCTTTGTTCGTTTAATCGTCATTCCAGGGAACGTTCCCCAGCTTGGTTTAGATTAGTTCATGATGGCAAAAACCAGTGGAAAAACTGGGCAGATATGATCGTAACTGGGCTGCAGCCACATTTTATGTTAGATGTGGAAGTGATCTCAAGCTGGGCTATTATTAGATATGGCCCTGGGGAAGCAGCTCCTTAGTGTAAGGTTGATGTTTTGACCTAAAGCTGGTATCGCTTGGCACAATTACAGGATGAAAGACGTTTGTTTGTGGGTATAAAGGAAAAAAAGTGAACAGTGTGGCTGTTTGTTTGTTTACTGGTGATGGTGACGACATAGAGCAAGTACCCGGCTGAAACGATTATCTGGTACATCCGTACTCATAATGAAGGAAAATCCTCAGCTGACTGAAGTTTATTCATTCAAGTTTATAAAAATAAAATTCTGAGACTGTTCTGTAAATAGTTTTACATATAGAAACTTTTTATCAACCCACTATCAATTTTAGGCTTAAAATAACTTATGGTTACTCCTGCCCAGTTCTAGTTCAAAGCACCACCAACTTGTGGTTGAGGTTTCGCCCATTTTGAGTACAAATACGGATTCAGACAATTTAGTTGGCTGAACGGATACAGACAATGGCGTACTCCCTTATCCTTAATGTGAACTCTTGAATCCAACTATACCAGGCTTATAATGAAAAACACATTGCTTAGTTACCTGTCAGAACTTAAGGCCCACTTCTGATTGTGAAAAAATTCACCTTCCGAAATAAATGACAAATAAATGCATGACCAAATGCATAGAGAATGCAAATTTACTGTAGTCAGGGTCACATTCCCTAACTTAACACTTTGGAGCTTTTACTGCCACAAGCTTGTCTCCCACATCACTTTATCATTTCAAAAAACAATGTTGTGCCACTGCATCCAAGGGATTGCTTGGTAGCTGCGGTACACATTAGCTAGTAGCAGCAGACACGTCTGGTGATTTTCAAATGTAACTGGTTATTGAAATTATGCGTTTTTAATTTGTTTGTTTTAAATTATGTCAATTCTTGAACACATTTAGATATAACTAGCTAATAAAAAATTGAAAAATATACCTATTTGATTGTACCACTGCCTCCATGGCCCACTAGAGGATGTGGCCCACCGGCCATCCATGCCAGAACAGCTGGCTTAAATGTTTCATCTGTACAGGGTATTGTGAGTCGTAAATCAGCATATACAGTACGTTTAATTAAAAAAAAAAAAAAAAAAACTGCTTCCGCTTCGTTTTCACATCGATTTATACTGGTAACAAAATAACTCCTTCCTAAACAGGTAACGTGAACATGATGTCAAACTGGATGAAAGAAATGAAACAAACATCAATTCAGTCTGGTTATCAGGGTACAGTTGGTGGCCAATTAACAGTTTGATGGATTTTGTTTAACTCCAAAATGAAAGTTCTTTAATTCATGGCAGTAGAAAACCAAAGTTCAGAGAGTATAACTCAGAACATACTGTTTCTTGCATACATTTCATTAAATCTGCCATTCTACAACAGTGAAATGATTGTGAATGATGAAGTACTCATTAATTCTTGTATGAATGTTTCAGACTTAACAGAGCAACTAAATAGTTCTACTGGGTTTCCCAAACCTCCAGCATTTCCTTATTTGCCATTACAGATGTTATGCTAGTGTTAACTATCCCTAACCATATCTATTTAATCACATTTGTACACTTCAGGACTATAACTTATTGTTTCCATTACCAAGAACAATGCTAGATAATGCAGTAAATCTGCCAAAGTGAAATTGTTTGATTCAATACACTTCAAGTGCAGTTGTTGTAGTTGTTGTTTGATGGTAATTTTATGCTTCTTTTTTGGAACTCTATCAAGCTCAATCACTTAGATTGTTGGAGAGAAGATTGGGTTCAAACTGTGCTCTGTATATGGTGGTTGTTCCCTACCACAGACATCGGTGATAAATAAAGCTACTGAGGATTCATGATGGGTAAGATGTATTTCATACTCCAGTTGCTCTGAGAATTTAAACCACTGACCTCTAAGACACAATCCCGCTTCCCTAATCTTTAGGCCACCATCGGACCATCATTATGAACGTCAGTTTTATCAGGCAGAGACCTTTGTGTGAGTCTTTGTTTTGGATTAAAAACACATTCCAGTTTGAGTGCGGATGTTTGTGGGCACAATGTGGATACAAGAGAAACACTTAATGGAGTCTGTTGCTGGTTATCGTGGGTTTGGGTGAAAACCAACTGTCTCTATGCGAGACTAAACAAGTATAGGCTGTGAATGTAGGGGTCCAAAAGTTTCGGAGGTTTGATGTGTCTCTGCCCCCAAGGCCAACTGTGGAGCTCAGGTTGGCCATAATGATCAATTTGGCTGCCAAGAGGCTCGAGATGGTTGCAAAAGTCAAAATAAGAATCTTCAGTGTAGACCATGTTTGCAATAGGTCCATGTGCCTACAAATTTAAACTTACAATACATACTGACAACAAAAAAAGCTGCTCCAATTTTTATTGTTTTCAGAGAAGATGAATAAAGATGCATGAATTCTTTCTCAACGGTATCTGTAGACTCCTTGTATTCATGTCTGACCTTTGTTGGGCACGGTTTAAGGCAGTGCAACCAACAGTGCTCCCACATACCATCAAAAACGACCAACTCAGTCCTTTTGCACAAATTGTCTTTATTCACTACATTCGTCTCTTTGTTTTCCATTCAAAACATCCACTCATTGACACCACTACGTCATATTACAGAGTTGTGAAATTTTTTGGGTGTCTATGTTTCCAGAGGTTAAAGCCCCATTAATATTCTACATAAACAATGTAGTTGACCAGCAGCTGGTGCACCTCAAGGCTTTGATGGGTGTGAAACTCTCCCTGTTGAATTATCAACACAAAACATGAGCAACTGCATTGAAAAATAATTTTAAAAAAAACAAAGATGCAAAACTGTGCATGCTTCCAAGGTGCATTTCAGCAACATCACTGAGCTGAAAGTTACTTTAAGTGTGCCGCTAATGAAGAAAAGAAGCTAAATGTTTGCACATCTTTTTATAAAAACTGATCACACAAGCAGCGTTAGTGAATACTCTTCAGGATTCTCTGTCAGTTATGCATTTTTATGTCAACTATGTGTTATTCACAACTGCAGCAATTAAGCATTTCAAATTTGCAACAGCTCTGATTCATGTCTCTGACTGGCTTCTTCTTCGCAGCAGCAACAACAGCCAAGGCTTATGGGTGTCGTAGTATTTACAGCCATCTGTTGTATGACACCAGCCAAGAAAAACATCTTTCAAAGCAAATTTCAATTGACTTAAGATCACATATTTTTGTGTACTTACATTATCCCAATGTTTCTAACAATGTTCAAACTTGTTGTTTTATTCAAGCCAGTCGCCAGTTGCTATAACTTTGGACTTTCCTTTGACTTCTTTCCTCACGCTTGGAAGGAAGGAAGTCAACAAACATCACTAAACGTAATGTGGAAAAACCAACCCGTTCTCATCCCAGCTCGTCACATACCGATGTTTTGTCATGCGCCCTTCGCGTCTTATCCGACACGCTAAGCCTTCCCTGACACACCACGGGCCCTTTGGCATCCGTGGCCGACGCGCTAAGCCATCCCTTCAATATTTCTAGCTGACGTGCCAAGGCTAGCGCCCCACGCGTCTTATCCTGACGCACAAGGTCTATGCAACTTTGCTTCCATTTAGGCACAAAATATCTGTGAATTTTGGTTAATTTTAGGCAAAAGACCACGTGGTTGGGTTCAGAAAATGACTGGTGACGCTTGGTTTCAAATGGGACGTGACCTCCGGTCTCCTGGGTGAAAGTCATGTGTGTGACCCACCGCTCAACCCCGACCTACGCCACTCTTGGCACTTTCTTGCTTTGGAAAGTACTTGGTGCTACGTCATCTATTCAAATTCATCTGAAACTGACACGGACGGCTTTACATTGCTGGTACATTAAACCCTTGTGTGTCTTTGTCTGACGCCAAAGGATACCATTGGACGCGAAGGGTCGTGACAAAAACTTCCATATCTGACGAGCTGGGGATGAGAACAGGCTGGGAAAAGCATTACCTCGTACATAAACAGTTCTGCCCAGTCAGGTTTTCTTTGGCAATGGGTGGTTGTTGAACAACAACTGTTATGATCCACATTACTTATGTTATCCATTTTGCTTTGATTGAGAGACCCCTAGCAGCAGAAATTATATACTGTGGGTTTAATTCAAACTATAACAGAAACCTATAGTACTGTTATATCTTAAAATTTCTGAATTCTGATCTTTTAATCAAGAATTTACAGTCTGAAAAAATACTTACTAACCATCTCGCAACTCTTTTACATTTATTGTTTGGAAATAAGAGTCAATTTACATGCGCTCTTTTTAATTTCCAAACAGCTGGTCCTGACAAACAGGGGGAACCACTGGAATAATCTTACACATTAAATATTATGCATTGTGAGATGAAAAATGTGATACTGTTGAGGGATTTAGTGTTAACCTTTGTCAGTGAATACACTCCACCCAGTCAGTTTTATTTAAAAATACAACAAAATTGAGATGAATTTGAGTTTAGGAGTCTTTGGAGCATTAATTTAAAACTTTCTGTAACATTTCACCCTCTCTTTTTATTTGACTTAGTTTATGTTCTATGTCACATATTTTGTATTTATAGTATTTATTCTGCACAGTGTTTCAGGCTAAGATGACTTTAAACATAAACTGTCTAGCAGGGAAAATCTTAGTGACTACTGTCTATGTGACTATAAACATTTTTATGGCCAATTCCATATTGCACTCCATTAAAACCCAACTGAATATACATACATAGTGTAAATATACTTGAAATGAAATACCTTCTTGACAGCTTACATTTCACTTGCCAGTTTTTCTTCATTCCCCACATTCGATGAAACTCTCTTTAATGCAGTTAAGTGTTAGTTCATATCCTAAAGCACAGCTAAGTTTAACAATAAGCTAAATGGCTTTGATGTCTCTGAGAGCTTCAAAGATGAGACTTTTTTCCTTTTTAATCATTAATCATGCCCTTGAAGCCTGAAAGTTTCTCAACTGAAATGCTAAAAGATTTTTTAAAAATATATATATAATAAGGAGGATGCTGTAGATTCATCTAGGCCAGACCACAGTGGGAATTCCTCAAAAAAAAGACTGTACAACTGGACACTGATTGTAGTCCAGGATCAGCAGAAAGGATGCTTTGTGAAAACACGGCAGGGTAATCGAATCCCAACCACCATAAACAAACTGGTTGGATATTAAAGAACTCATAAACACTTTTACACGCTTTATCTCAAAAATCATCCTGAAAACTCTTCACTTTTGCAAAATATCTGCTCTCTAAATAAAAGTGCTTACTCATGATGTGTACTCTGACATTCAATCCCCCCTCTGCACAACAGTTTGGCCTTAAATCTCTGTTAACTAAATAGTTTGAATGGATGTCAGATGTTTGCCATGGAGGACATTTAAAGCTATATAAACTAAGTAATAAAGTGGGAATTCAATAAGCGGTATGAGACCATCCTCTCTTTGGGTTTTTGCTCAACATTTTTCACATCTCAGAGAGAGAGAGATTCCACTTTCCAAAAGTTTGCTTACTTTTGAATAAAACAAACCCAAAGACATGAAAGGACATCTAACCCGAAACAGAATTTCTAAAAACCCAGAGTGGAGTGTGTTATCTGTCGGGTTTTTTAATGGCCATTATTAGCATAGGGTCATTATATTCCCAACATTGTCAAGTGGAGAATCTGCGCTCCTCCAAGAGTAAATATAACATTCCTTAATTTGGCTGATAAATTTGGAGCCTTCCAGAACTTTAATCTGATTAAAACTCTCGGTTTTTCTTTTGAAGTCTGTGAAAATGAGGAATCAATTAGAGAGCACACACCCATTTATTCCTGTGTTCCTGGAGAAGCGCAGTCATTTGCCTCACTTTAACTGTGTCAGTACTCTCTGATTAATTAGCCACAGTGCAGACAAACACATCCCAGAAAGCCTCCAAACGCCCTCCAGCTTGTTAGCACAACCTGCCAACTGCAGTTAATGTTTCCACCTGTTCGTTTGAGGACAAAAACAGTTCCCTCCTCTTTCATCTGTGTGATGTTCATCATTGCAAGTTGACTGCAACACAGATTTCCCAGCCCCTTTACTTGGCCCCCCAGAAAATGCAAGATGTGCTCTTTGTCTTTACCCTAATGTGTTCCAGAGACTTATCAAAATTAAAATTATTATGAGTATTCATTATTCATTTATGTAAAAGTGAGCTTCAACAAATAAACTGACTTATAACAAACTCGCTAACAAGCTTTTTGCGTCTGAAGAGCTCAGCTTGGCTACTTTGAAAGGTAATCGAGTAGGGCTTTCACGATTTTGATTCTAATTTTAATTCGACATTTCAAGACACTTGTGCACGAAGATCAGCTGTCTGGTAGCGGAGTAAGCTGACAGTGTCAGAGATGTTGGGTTAATTTTCTTTTTCAGAGATCCTTTATTGATTTGTTGGAGAAGAGGGTTTACTGAACTGCACCTAAAACATTGCCGGAGCTCCTTAGATTTGTTTGGGAAATTTACTCAGTAAAGATTTCACTTGGGGCAGAACTTTGAAACAAAGTGAATTGCTATCTTTGCTTGTTTATTTTTGAAAAAACAGACTTGAAGCGTAAATAAACGTTTCAGGTCGCGGTCACTCCTGACGCAGCTGAGGTATCAGCCTGCACGAAGCTGGTGCAAAAACATGTGTGATACACTTGCGGTCTATGGAGACAGGTTTACAGTGGAGGAGAGTGAAACCTGTTGCAACCTAGAAGTATTTGCAGGGATACGGTGATTAAGAAAAATGGCCCCTTGGACCCCCTATACTTCCGGCTCCCTTGCCTTGAGCTGAGCTGATACGACGCCTTATGTCATTCTTATAACTTTTGACTGATTTTTATAGTGGTTGTAGTTCAGCTGCAGCTTTCTCACTGTGCAGGTTGGCATCACTGTCAGCTTTCTTCTTCTCTGTGTGTGTGCTTCCTTTTCAACATGGACTCATCTCCGTCCAAAAAATATTGCACAGCTAAACTTCCAAAGTCTCTATTAATATGCTGCATCAGTAAATTCTTTAAAATGCCTTTTTACTCCCTGGACCTCCACTGGAGGAAAATAAAGAATTTCCTGCAGGGTCATATCTGGTCCTTGCACACTATTTTTGGCATCCCTGCTCTTTCCTGTTTTCAGACTATTGTTGGTGAAACATAAAAAATTACCCCACATAGCAATAGGTGCTGCCAAAGGTTTAGAGGCTGACCTATAATTTATTGTGGACCCCTTATTGTTTTGTGTCAACTACTAACTGCTGACATGTCCCTTACCCTGTACACCTCCACACATACACACCCATACACACATAAACAACACTGACCGGGATGAAAGAACATTAATCCTTGAAATCGACAATGGGATTACAGTGTTAAAGAGCATTGCCATCACTATTCTACTTCCTGCCCCCTCTGTGTCATCTGAACTGTTTCAAATCCTTTCAAAGGCAAGACTCTGTTGTGGCGGGGCCTCTCCCGCTGGGCTCGTCCTCTGAACTGTACGCTGACGTCTAACTCGAGCAGACAGGTTAACTTGGGCAAACATTAAAGTCTGCACTACTGGAACTTATAAACGATGCATTTTAGGGCTCTTTCTTCTTCTAATTGGTGATTGTGAGACTAAAAAGAAGAGGAGAGGATTACTCACATTTGAATTATTCACACGCACTGTCTCTGTTACTTTGCTGTGACACCGCTAAGCCTGAACCAACAGGAAGCTGTTAAGACCTGTGGGTCACCGCAACACCTGTGCATTACTATCTGATATTTCTCTGCGTCATAGAATTATTACAACCATTCACACTGTTGTACTGGGTTACAGTTTCCCTCATTACAATGAACGAACACACACACACACTGTAGTTTATTTTGATTCAATCCCACTGCTATAAATACTCACTTGAATGCCAAATGTGTATGAAAATAGTTGACAAAACACACAATAACTATGTGGTACTGCTGTTTGAGTAACACTTAAAAAAATACAGAGTCCTGCAGAAACAAATTGTGAACACAGCAGTGAATTTGTTAGCAAACATTTGCATATTTATACATCCAGCAGTCACAGAGCAGAATTATTGTTCAGTTGGAGTCGTGTTTGTGGCCACCTGATGAATAAAAGCCCGATATTCACACACCTTTCGGCTCTGCTTTGGTCTCTACCAACTCCTGATGTTAACATCTGGCTCTTTCGCTGCTAAATGCTCCACATTCACACAACTCATTGATGAATTACCTGAGTCACCCCTATACCCCGTCCCAGAAGCTGCGGTCCTCTGACACAGGCCCCCAAAACCAAACTGCGAACTTTTGGAGACCGAGCCTTCAGCCCCCACCCTCTGGAACTCTCTCCCGGCCAAAATCCGCAATGCTGCAGTGTTGGACATTTTCAAAAAACTCCTCGAGCACCACCTGTTCACCAAGGCCTTTGGCCTCAGTTAACCCTCTCAACCCTGTCATCAGTGCTCACTCTTTTTATTTTCAGTCCTAGCTTTTTTATTTTTTTTGTCCCTTTTCTCATGTAAAGCATCCTTGGGTTTCTAGAAAGGTGCTATATAAATTTAAGTTATTATTATTATTAATAATGTGACCGTTCATCAGCGTATCATCAGGACCCACGTGGGGAAATCAAACTCCTGTGGCTGAAAGAAGTTTGTGCAGCACTTTAATGCTTCTGATGTGTATATTTATGTTCTTTAGTGTTAGAAAGAGCTCACAAGGAAATAACTGATTATAAGCATTATTCATATTATTGCACCGTCGCCTCACAGCGAGAAGGTCCTGGGTTCGATTCCCAGCCAATGTCGGCTTTCTCTGCTGCGAAATATCTTCAAATTCAGATTGCCTGCCACACTTCAGCTGATGTCATGTCGACAATGCTGCAGGATGAAAATAGTTCCTGTTTGACCGATATGTGAATTAACACCCCAGTGTGAGTAACAAGATACGCAGGCACAACAGGGCTGCTTTTGGTCATCTCTTCTTTTACACCAAAGGACAACTCCAGTTTTATTCATACCAACGGTATATCGTACACATTCTGAATACATAATGAACACCTACGATAAATTTCATTTCAAATCATAACGAGCCATGATTAGCCACAGTCTTAGCTCTGCATCTAAAACAGATGTGACCCTGGAACAGTAGATCCAGCGGGACCAAACTCCCAGAGGACAGTTGTCTGTGTCTCTTCACGTTGGAAACATGAAATTAAGACGTTACATGAAGAATTTACTCTCAGGGCTGCTCGTATGCTGCCTAATTTTTCATTTATGGTATCTTCTCTCACAGGAATCTAATCACATCAGCACGGACTCGTGAGTCGCTCGCTTGTGTTTGCTAACTGCTACAGACACGAACCATCTCCTTTCACAGTACATGAGCCTCGAACTGGGACTGGAGAGAAAACTGTTCACACAGCACACATATGTCATCCCTAACAATTCAGTTGACTCCTTTCACTGCAAAGCATTTAGTCAAGGGACATTTTCCCCCAGATTGCTTTCACCCCCTCTTCTCCTTTTTATATACTGCTCTACAGTTTATAGCTGACTGGATTGTGTTGCTGCGAGGCATCCTGAATGCCTGCTAGCACTACAAAAACAGTCTATGAAATTATCTGGAGCTCCGAAACGAAGATTAGGCATTGTGGGAAAAGTAATACAAAACATTGGCTTTTTTCCTCCTTGATGATAGATTTACAGAATATGACAGCAGTGTAATTTTATAACCTGAGAGTAATAGACGAATGCATTTGAAACAAATTTGATTTGACTTAAACGTTAGGGCTGGATGTCGATATGAATTCTTCCAATACTTGAAGAAAAATTCTGAAATATAAAACAGATGTCTCTCTGATGAACTTGGTGACACGTCTCTACCTTTTTAGTGTTTGCAGCAAAACCAAAACTACCTCTTTCATGACTGTGTCACACCTTAATTTTAACATCCCTAATATGCCTCTAAGAACTGCCTGACACTTCCTATGTGAGTTAAAACCATATGCCACTCTAAGAATCTGGTCACACCAGCATTTATGGCAGCAAAATTTTGAACTTCATCGAGCGGGTGTCACCACAATGAGTGTATTCACTCTGGGAGGTAAAGTACATTTGCACAATTCTTTCATGCAGAGTTCACTGGAGGAAACCGGAAAATCATAAATGACCCAGCAGTAGCCACTACGCCACAAACCTATCAGCACTTTACAAAGCACAATTACCACTTAATGGTGTGACCAAGCAGGTAATACCTTCAGCTTCAATCTCAGAGCGTCCTCTTCTTCATAGAACTCTTCCTGCCTGATGCCACTGCCAAAGAGATCTTTATAGAGGAGTCTATTGTTTATTTGGATCACCATTTGGTGCTGCTTTGGCAAAAACACATCCTCCTGGGGTCTGGTTCAGACCCTGTCCACTGTCACACCTTCAGGCACCTCACCAGTCGCTGCATGAAACGGTCATGATTGTTCCGGACAATCAGAAGAACACTTTGAAACATGCTGCCGCATCTAGTTGGAGCAGCAGAACTTGATGAAGATGTTTGACTTCATCGCCACAATGACCTTAAGTCCTTAAGCTGTTGGTGGACTTTGAAGCTGTGCAGTGTATTTGATATATTGTCCATGGACTTCTCTCTCCAAGCTCTCGTCTCTTTCATGGGCGAAGACCTTGTTTTTCTTGTCCAGCTGACAGCATGAAGTCTTCCCATAAATCACAAGCTGTAATGTTGCTTGTGGGGATTAAGTTCAGGATTTCAACACAGTTGTGGTCACCACAAAACAACAGAGTTTGAGCAGACATACTGACTTTTGTTAAATTATTATGTCACAATCACTTTCTGTTGTCATTCCCAGATTTATTCAGTCACTAAATGGAATTGTGACAGGGTATCTACTTCTTTCTATTTTGCACACCAGGGCTGTAAATTTGTACTGTAGGACATGACGTGCATTTCATTCATTAAATATTTAGAGACGAGGGTGCCTCACTTAGTTTGAGTTGTCTTTTAACTGGACTGAAAAGGACAAATGCATAACAGTTGACATGGAGTAAATACTGTACATGCCGTCGGTCTTCTTCTAAAATCGCATTAGAATTTAATTCCTGATTTTTAATATTTGCATTAAATTCAAATTGTTTAATGCTCAAATTTAGCCTTTTATTAATATTTACTATGTACCTATACACCGTATACACAGGCCTATGTGCAAATACCACTATCAGTATGTGGTTTTAGTATTCCAACAAAAATTTGGAATTACCAATAGCGGGTAGCTAAGTAATAATTAAGCTTTTGGCACTGGCAACCCCGTGATGCAACGAAGGGAGGCATCGCTTTCTGATATTGTAACATGAGAGGTTCACTCATTGAACATGAACTTGTGATTCCAGAAAAATTAACTGTTCATCAGTCGTGTCAGAAGCATTTCATTTTCTCATGCGAGTAGGCCAGAAAAATGCATAAAAGCCCTTTTGTGGCAGCAGATTGACCGGATACTGAATGAGTGTTCATCCTACATGTTGTAGTCAAGCCTAACGTAGCGTTAACTTAGTTGCTGCTTAGTTTCTGCTCGGTTTACTACTTTCAACATTGGATTACTTACTTTAGATTCGCCTTCCGAAATTAGAGCTCTCGCATTCATCATGTCAAGATCACAAAATTAAAAACAACGCATTGATTTGTTTCAGCAACAGTGTGCAGGGAATATTGAAATGGAACATAAAAAACTTTTTTTTTAAATGGTTGAATGCCAAGCCCAGTATTGTGTTTTATTCCTTTCTTTTCCAGCTGTTCCTGTGTGGATTATGTGAAGATACCACACCAGTGGTTTAATATGTATTAGTGGTGCCACAGCACAAAGGTCATCAAAGACAAACATTGTTTCTTTCCACCAAGAAAACCATCAAAAGTGGTGTCCCGGAGGCCCAGCGGTTTGAAACACATGCCCTTCCACCAAACAATATGGGTTCAAGTCTGGTCAGGGGCTGTTGTTCACTCCATTCTCTCTTTCCACTCTCTTTCTTGTTGCTCTTATTGCCATGTATTTAATTTAAAAAAGGGGACAAAAGGTCAAAAATTCTGAGCTGAGTAGCTACAGTAGGATGAATGAATGCCACTAGTCCAGGAAGTTGTAATTTTGGTATGGACACTTTTCTGTTCTTTGCTGTTGCACTGGATTCCCAAAACATCTCAACATTTATTGGATACACAACAAAGGAAGTCAGTTTTATTTGTAAATCCCAAAACCAAGTTTGTCTCAGAACTATAAAAGCATTACAACAAAAGACCCCTGTGTCCTTGGGGCAATGAAGACATTTTCATTGATTATCGACCATGATTTATTTCTTGATTGATGGTTTAATCTATGACATGCACCATTTGATCTGAGATCCAAGATACTGATTCATCACTTTTTAAAAAACCCTTTGTTCATTTTCCTTTCTATAATATTTGTCCCATTCATGCATTCACTTAAAGATTCACTCGCTGCTACAGTGTATAGACTTTCAGACAGATGGAAAAGAGCCAAGACATTTTTAAAAAGGCACGAGACTGTGACAAATCCATATTTAACCATGATAGTCCGGGTTCTGAGATGGGCAACATGACCTAACCGGTCTATTTTGAATCCAGATCCATCCAGGCCACTTCCACTGTGAAATCAGAGCAGCATGTGTGTGAGATGTGTGTCAGTAAGCTATGCATCGAGAGAGCCGGGCGTCATTTATCAGTCTAGGCTCGGGGGCCACTGGGAGAACGAAACTCAACCGGACACCGGAGCCTAATCCGCACAGGTGTCCCTCTGCAAACCGCCAGCTGCTCCTGACATGCAACCCCTCCATTTAGGGGTCTGTGGGTGTCATCTGGGGTAATACAAGTCAATTCATTGATGTTATTGTAGTGTTGGAAAAGTCTTCAGTGTGTGAAGATTAACTTGTGAAAGGCTGAGCTGAGGTGCTTCAAAGACGTTGAAATAATCGGAATGCCCACAGTTTATTTAATTTAACCAGGCGAGCCTCATTAAAATTTAAAAGTATCCTTTCTAAGAGTATCCAGGCCAAGACAGGCAGAAACGATAATGAGTTCCCCATTAGCTACATAGAAAGATAAGGATGTAATGGTAAAATCACAAATAAAACTGCTAATGATAAGAATCACATAAACAATGACACCCTAGAAAAACAGCTTAAAAACAGTCTAAAGGTGTGTTCAGAGAGACAGTAAAAGGGAGTTTTGACCTTGTCATTCATGCAAATTTGACCGCCGGATTGTTTGTGTTCATTTGCAAAAGATAGCCAACATGTACCAACTCTACATTAGCTGTAAGCTAGCAACAAATGAACCAACCGTGTCTGTGGGAGTGGGCTTGTGTGTTTGTGTTCAGACTGAAGTCAAAGCTCAGCAGAAACTCTGGTACAAACTCAGAGCCCCTGGATTAAATTACATTTATTTCACTTCTTTGTATGCTCCTGTATCCCGTCACCTCTTTACTTCCTGCTTGAACTCACAGAAAGAGCAGTCGAAAACCATCAATAAAAATAAATATGACCAATGACAAAACTATCAAACAATAGACACTCTGAATAAAAGGCTAATTTTATGTACTAGGTATGAGGTCTACTGTAAATCCATATTGATGATGTAGATTTGTATTCAAAGTATTCAAATTACTAAAAATTTAAAAACGCATACAAACTTGAATTTTGTCACTATTGAAATGGCAACTTAACTTAAACGTATTTATTCTATTGTTTATTGCATATTTTTTGTCACTTGTGTAAGATTTATTTGACTTAAATGACTAAAATACATCAAACTCTTCATATAAGGTCCCAAACAACATTTTGGAGACCAAACCGGTGCAGCCTCAGCTCCACCAACTCTTCAGTGACCATAAACTCTCCAACATGTACAGTACATGTCGAAACATCTGATGTGGCATAAAAAAAAGCAAACGTGCCTTTCAGCCTCGACATCATTTTTCAGTTCAAAGCAACGATTAATAACAGCAGGAAAAACAAGACCCTAAGATCACGCTCAACTGACCAAGCACAGAGGAAATGTAGTTTGGACGGGCTGAAAAACTCCCAGTAGTGAAGTGGTCCCACTGGGTCCCACCGCCGTGCAGTACAGTAGCCCACTGTGGAGGCTCGACCAACTCCATGTACAGAAAGGTCATGCGCCGTTAACATTTCAACAGGTTTATTTTATATCGCTTTGGGGATGAAGTTTGCGGGGGGGGGGGGAATCACATCTGCATGCAGCATGTCGTCTGACCTCTTTCACAATAAATCACATGTTGTGTTTGCTTGTGGTTCCATTGAATATTTGCAGGAGACAGTAGCCACATCCGAACATAGTGTTATGGTGAATTTGATGGAGTCCGTGATGTGAAATATCCTGGACCACAATGTGCCTTCTGTGCTGTTCTTGAACTCTCGGGGTCTGTGCTGCAGTCTATATGACGCCCTAGTATAATAATAATCCTATTTTACTGTCTATCAGTGACAGAGTTAGCTGTCATCCATCCAGTCACGTGTAACCCAAACCATGATGTTTTCCTTAACCTAACCAAGTCGTTTTATTGTCTCAACCCAACCATGTAGTTTTGCCGCATAAAGCTAACCAAAGTACACCTGGAAACTTAAAACTTAAAAAAAAAACAAAAAAAAACAACCTAACAATACTATGTTTGCAAAGTCAAAGAATGAAATGAATAAAACGGTCAAACAATTCATGGCTCCTTATGGGACATGAGCCCCAGTCCCCCGCTTAAAGGTCCCACGCAAGATCCATTCAACCAGCACAATTTTCAGTACATTCAAACTTTATCCCACCTGACTTTTTAAGAGTTTCCCAGCAGAAAACTCCTCATATAACTGCCCGAAAGTTGTTAAAAGGCTTTCCATGTACATAGACATATGATCAAGCATACAAATTATATGAAAGGAATGTAAACGCAGAGCACGGACTGAGAATGTAACGGAGATCACCGAAGTGTGTGTGTATCTTTGAAGCCTAATAGTGTGTGTGTTGAATGCATTTTAGTAATTTTATGCATCACATTTTATTCCTCATAAAACACTTGCAAAGCCGCTTTCTTTATATTGATCAGATTGTAAATCAAGTCCCTATACTGCTACAAATGGAGTGAGAGGCCGGTGCTGCCAGCCAGTTACATGAGTGCTACATAAATTATTCTACTGTAGGCTGTGATATTGAACATTAATATCCTGTCTGTTTCAGTAGACTTGTTTAAAGCTGGCAGCCAAATCTCTTTTGGTAACAAACATTTGGGGGTGAATGTCACTAATGCTTCAAAGACGTCGAGTAATCTTAACCAATTTATCACCAAAATAAAAATATACTTCCATTTTAAAGTGGAAACAGACAAAGTCCCTTTATGTTTTCCTCAGAGTAGTAACTACCAACAACACAGGACAAAAATGTGAGCTTATTCATTCATTTATTAGTCTATAATGGAGACATGAAAGCAGATAGACATGGTGCCAGTCTGCCAGCCTGACTGGATCGCCAGTCCGCCTCCATCTTCCCAGGAGATGCTGATGGCTGACAAAACTGCCTTGAAAAGCAGCTTTATAGGGAACCAATTTAAATGCAGATGGTGCCATCACTATTCTATAGCAGTAACATTGTGCAATCAACATTTACTTCATTATATGATAAAACACAGTTATTTAACCATTATTACTATTTCCATTAAAAAAAAAAGGAAATAAATTAAATTTTGCTAGTCTGGTGGCATACATGCATAAATATATACAGCATACATTTACACGTGTGCATACATCGATATACCTATAGACATACATACACACATGTACGCCTGCACAAACCCACATACAGTATATTGAACTATCATCTTCTCAACTGAATCCTTCAATATTATTAATTGTGATTCATGTATTTAATCCATTTATTCCATCGTTTCAAATATTCCAGTTCTTAATTAATGATTCTATAGGTTTTGCTTTCCATTTCTAAACAGCAGTTTATAATTACAAATCTCACATTACGAATGTAAATGTAAACTCCTGAACTTTTTAAAACAAAGACATAACCTCCCCATCAGAAAACACTTACGACTCTTTCATGTGCAACGTGGAATCAGACACATCAATGCAAAGGAAGGGTTAAGCCACATCTTTTCTCTTCCAGATTCATGGGACTCGCACACTAATTCTACCTCCTTTGAAAGCAAAGGAGCACTAATTTCACAGGGAAAGCAGAAAGAGCCATTAACTAAATCTGTGTGAGGCCCCTTCTGCACAAGTCACGCGTGGAAGGGTTAATTACTCAGGTGGAATGAGAACCAGGAGTTACTGTTTCAAGATGAGAGTCACCCAGAGGAGAAAAAGCACTTGTCTCTCATTAACATGTAACCCTCGACGTGGCTGTTTGTGGAGTGCTTTCACATCCACCTGCTGACCCTGGCTCCGCCCCTCGCCTTATCCTCTCTCGAGGAAGCCTGCACGCACCAGGTGTTTCCCGGCACACGTGATGCATCTCGACTGTATGACTGGAGTAATGCTGTGTCTTTATTGCCCTCTTTGCTGAAGCCAAACAATATGTTTTTGACACAGTTCTCTGAGACTAAGCTGGCGTGCCAAGGATTTCACATTTAATTGTAAGGGGCTCCCGATCAGGGTTTATCCCAGCCTGCAATATTGGGAGACTAGACCACAGGAAATCCCTGGTGGGCATGAGCACACAACTCCTATTCAGCAGAGCGACTAGAAGCTTTATTTTTTTGTACAAGGGGTTGCCACACACACACACACACACACACACAGAGCAGAGTACGGCGCGTGTGTCCTGATGGCATTGCATGCAGGCAGGCATGCGTTTTGTGAATAATGAGTTCATGGGATCACGGCTGGTTTGGCTTCAGACAAAGCCATTTATTCTCTCAGAGTATATTTGGCTTTTAATTTAGCTAAGCCTACATGACTACCTGACCAAGCCCCGGGTTCACAGCAGGCTTTGGCGACCTACAGCACAGTGCTCACGCATGGTCACAGACATAATTCCTCCAGTGTTGTTCTAACATCCCTGAGAGTGTGAGGTGTAGCAGTGTGCCGAGCGGCTGGAAAAGCATTGAGGACTCAATCTCTGAGAGACTAAATAACGGTGAGAGAGACAGTTTTCTCCTGAAAACAGAAGAAGAAAAACCAACAACAGTCTGAAACAATGGCTTGGCTCCAAGCCCTCTCCTGTTGCCTGAAACGCTGATTTAAAGACATATTTTCCATTTGTTTCTCAAGAGCTCAGTTTCCTGCAAGTCTCTTTGACCTCCTGTCACCCCCGCCCCTCTTTGCTTTATTAGCAGTAGACAGCCCACCCAGTGCTGGTCGTGGAAGTCCATTCAAACCAACAGGGACAGGAAGCCGGTGTCCTCATCACAATGCCAGCTGCTTCAAACGTAATTTGTCTGACGTTTCCTTTCAGCAAATTTAATTTGAGTGAGACACAGATAATAATCCACAGACTGCTGCAGCTCGTCAGGCTGCAGTCGAGGATTGAGCTTCTTAAGGGCGACAGGAAGTGAAGAAAACCAACTGCCTCCAAGAAAACAGAGGGTTTGTGGGAAAATGAAAGCTCGCCATATACGTTTGTATAAACAGGAAATGGAATACCTCAGTCTTTTCCTTTTTTGCCGCTCGTTTACGTAGGGCTGTTGCACACAGGATGAATTTGACCTGAGCTTTACTGACCTGGTTGCTGGAAGAACAGAGCTGGTTATGATAATGTAAACAGGAATTATGTGGCCTGTATTGGTGCAGTTCAGTATAAGAGTGTCAGAATAGAGTGACGCCTCGTGTCTTGAGTCCAGTCATGAAATCTGAGGCATGTGGGAAAAAAGGCTCTGAGTACCTCCACTCTGCAATCATGGTGGTTTGATTCAACCGTTTTAAATGGCATTGTCACAGACAGAATACTGCTGAGAACCCACTGATTTACAGCCTTTTTTGGCTCCACTGCTGGATACGACCTTATAGAGGTGCAGAGTTTGGAGGGGTTTTTTTCATTGTTACCATTAGTAGTTTGAGGCAAAAGATGTAATCTTGTGAAGGAATAAGACTTAATCCATTTTCCATAGCTCGAAGATTGACTGTGTTTCTTTGTTTGGTTAAAGAGAAAAGGCAAAAAGTGCTTTGAAATGGTAACAGAATCATGGCTGTGATAGATTAAAGGTTAAATGATCATATATGCTCAAATTTTAATGCATTTCTGTTTTAATTTTGCCCTCATAGGTCACACAGATCTGATGATTTTAACAGCAATTCAAACCCAATAAGAATGACACGAATATGTGACATGATATGTAACCAAAAATACATTTCTAAGGCGTCTTACTCACTGAATGTGTAGCTTGGTATTGAGCAGTCAGATTGGAATTAACTGTAAATGTTGGAAGGAAAAAAGCCGAACGTCAAGCAGTATCTGAAGTGATGTCCAGAATCACCTTAACACTACAGTCATATGCACCATGAACAGTAGAACAGACCATTAGTCACTGAAATGTGACACTGCACATGCTGTTTCAACACAGCTGTCATTCACATTGGTATCACATATACTGTTTATACATTAACAGTCTAAAAAAGTCACATACGACCCCTGAATTCAGGACTGAACATGAAGCAGTGAACACAATGTTAGCTGTATGTTAGTGGGAGCTTCATTAATAAAGGCTATGGGGATGAAATCAGTAATTAGCAGTAATTATGTCCCTGTACTGAGATTAATACACACATGGGGTTATGTAATAATTATTAGAAAATTTGACATCGCAGCTTTTTACACTGGATTTTTAATGTAAAATGCAAATATGAGAAATCACTTTTAAGTCCCAGTTTCATGCAAATATGGCTTGAGTGACTGTTTCTAATCTTTTTTTTTTCCTGTATATCATATTCTGGTTATGATGTTTACATGGAACATGAGATTGAGAGTTTTTGATTGTGTGTCGGTGCAGGTTTGTCTTTGACGCCTCCACGTCCAGCAAATCTGTCACTTGTGTACCGAGTGAGTTACCTCAACAGGTGACGATGAACCCAGTTTGGTTTCAGGCTGCCTGGATCCTGCGTTTACTGCTCAGCTGGGATGGAAGATGATAGCATCAATAAAATGCATTCTCTGTATAACCACAGTCAGACTGTCACTTTTATTTCAGCATCACTGAAGTGTGAAGAAATGCTTACTAATAATACACTGGCAAACTACTACATAACGTGATCCAGTTTCTATTAGATTTTTTCAAAATCAAAACCAGGTTTCTACAAAAAAGGATATGGAGTGCAAGACATGACTCCATACTCCAAAAACCTGATACTTAACCAGATCATTGTACGTAAACAATGATCTTCATTTTCCTAAATGGAAAAAAGAGGTTTCTAGAAAAACATAAACTAAGATGCAATCAAATACACTTTATCACGCAGGTAAATTGAGATGTCAAAGCAGCAGAAGTACAAAATGAAAATGTAGATACATCAGTGTATAAGTTACTAGAATACGACAGTATACATTAGTATTGTGTGACAAGGAAGTTGCAATAAAAATTAACTACAAATACAACAACCTCATATACTTAATGTCTTTATTTGATCTGTTTGGATGTTCTAATTATCTTTCTGATCTGTTTCCCCAAAATCTCAGAATGTAAAATGTGTCGGTCATCTACAGTTGCTTACATGCTGCAGGCGAATGGACCCGATTCTTTTAAACAACTTCAATTGCTCGACTCTCTGCAGAGCTTCTCAGTCAAGCATGTGTTTTGAATCTTTTGTATGATTTCTCCCTCTTTTTCCTTCCTCTGGAAAATGTCTAATTTCAACCCGAGTAAATAAATGTGCCATAGTTACTTTTGTACTGCTTTCATTACACTAAATACAGTCGTGTGCGTCGACTCCCCTGACAAAGACTAAAACAGGCAGTGTGTCTGAGTTACTTGGATTGCCGCTGTCTCAAATAACCATACCTCATTCCAATTATGCAAACCTTGTAAACACAACCAGTAGGATAATGATAATAAGAAAAATATGCCCCAACTCTCTTTGGAATAACAAACGTCTCTCAGCCCAAGAATGAGAACCTCAAACTGTGAATATTAAACAACAGATGTTTACATAAAAGTCCTACCTGTTGTCATATGATGTTTAAGTTTAAGTGCAAAGACATAAAAATTAACGAATTAGACACGTCTAATCAGGAGCCTTGAAGGCCTTGAAAACCAACATGTAACATGGACATTAGTCATCATTGAGAGGCGTAACTTTCACACAAGGACAAAATTATACCCTCCTTTTCGTGTGAGCTTCATTCAAACAAGGCACTAAATCATTTGACACATTCTCAGATGTTGCTCCAAAAACTAAAGAAAAGTAAGTGATAAAAAAAATGGTAGTTCAAGAGCTATTAAGATATAGGATGAGAAAAAGATGACAAACATGTGCTATTAATGACCAACATCTGCAATGTCAAGAAGATTTTGCTATTCAAGCCTTACACAGGAATCAAAGACACGTGTGTGGCAGAGGGTTAGCGGCACTATGAGTTCAGCCAAACGTTGCCTGGCACTTTGTATCAGGCATGCAAAACAACCACAGTCTGCCGAAGAGTAGTCACTCAGCACGGGAACAGCTGCTCGCTGATTCAATACTATACACACAAAAGGGTTTGGTAAACTACCGTTATGCCAGAATCAGGTTTCTCAATCCTTCCCCTCTTCCAGCCGTCTTGTTTGTAATGAACCGCACCAAGTGTGTACCCATCACTGTATGAAGTCACTGAGTAAATATGAAAACCACATTAGGTTCCTCTACCTCTTGTTTCATCCTCTGTTTTAAGTTGGAGTTTAAAGGTGAGGGTTGAAAATAGACAACTTTCCTCCCCCTAGCTTTTCTAAGTGGTATTATTGTTGGCGCCGCGGTCATAAAGTCAGCTTTAGCATCATGGCTACTGCTAGCAGCCTGGCTACTGTCCAAAGCAAAAGTCGGTTTTGAACCTTCTCTAGTGGTGGTGGTAAGGGGAAACACATGTTGATGGGGGAACAGATTTCCACACAACACCAGAGCACTTTCCATTGAGTGAATGCCCTTCCATTTGCTCTAGTTTTACCTCGGTTTCTTTGAGTTTTCTTCTTTGCCTTCTTCATCAGTGGGGTTCTTTTTCTTCTGCAGGGTTTCCGCAGTTATTCATTTTGTTCCACTGTTACCTGGGGATAGCGACCAGGGAGAACAATGCCTCTTTCTGTTTTTGGTTCCGCAATGGCTGACACTCTTCCTTGGTGCCGTAAATCGAACCTTCATTTTTCCGCAACAAAATCGTGCCCAGTGGCAGCATGAATAGCATATTGAAAGCAAGATTTTATAGGGAATCAATCTAGATGGTTTTCTTTAGTATGCAATATTTATTTTCTTCATAGTGATAAGCCAAAGTAAAAAAAAATGTCTATAGATCTAAATTACGGCCATATCAGTCAAGGCCAAGTCAATTCCTGGTTCAAAGGCCATTGAGACTTAGACCAAAGCAATGAACAGCGATGGTGGTGGTTTTAACATTGTTGGAAGCAGAGAGGGTTGTCAACAGTAAAAGCTCCTGGTAACGGACTAAGATTGTTTCCAGACAGCATTAGTAGTGCATCAAAATACACAGCCACTTTATTCCTTTGAGTTAGCCCACTGAAAAACAAATGCAGTGTAAAAACATGGCTCAACTTCTGCTACCTCTGATGTAATATCATCATGCAAGGTAGTTCGTTGTCTAATGCAATGTAATCATAAACCTTTGTGATCAACATCTGAGATCCATCATCCTCGATACAGAAAGGATGGGGAATAGGATACAGTGTGCAATAGGTTAAATTAAATATTTTCATCTTCAAATGAGCTCATTTCTGAAATGGCTGCATAGTATTTTGGTTTTTGATAGGAAAGAAGCGGAAAATCCTTTATAAAACACAGCAATTCTACCCACTGTCCAGTATGTGGATTGCATTATGTAAATCTATCTAGAGTATCCGCAGGATTATTGTACTACATTCTTGAGTACGGTTTATGAAGTTGATATAGAATACTGGCAGAAACCAAGACCAGTGTGAGTCAAAACAGCAACATTCAAGATATCAGCAGGACTCTGAAAACTATGAGCAGAGGGCATTAATGGCAAGACAATCTATGAAAACATTGTGCTGTCACGCTGGACAAACACTGACACCAAATAGCTGGTTCTATTTAGAAAAGATGTATTAACATTTTTTTTTTTTGCACATGGGCCGGTTCTCTTTAGGTACCTCTGAGAATACTACAAAATCAGTCAGTTATGAAACTTCCTGAACTGAAACATAGTTGACGATATCTAGATTTATTATTAACATCTGGTACTTTTATCCCTATCATAATACCTTCACGTCAGAGATATGAGCGTTTTGTCTCTTTCTGATGGTTTGCCATGACTTCTTTTAAGAGCGCACAAAAGAAGCACTTACGATCCTCCTCCAAATGTACATACAAAGACTCCTGTGAAACTATTGCCACAAAGAAAGAAAGATTGACAGGCTATCACATGCTTATCTTGCCAGGTTTCTCCAACATATTTCAAGACTAAAAACAGGATGAAGTCAGGTCCAGACAGATGGGGAAAGTCCAAAGTCTGGAAAAAGGGATGCCGGCTGTAATGATCTCTTTCTGGATCAGGATCTGCACACCAAAGAGAAAATGAGCAAATTTCTCAAAGCAGCCCGCCACATCTTTTGACCATAAAATTTCACCAGGATCGGGACGTGAACTTCTTCAATTAAGAACCAATCTGCTTTCTATCACCGCTTGATTGAACTTGATGGCTTTTCTTGGCATGACGATAAGAGCAGAATCCTCAAGTGACATTTAAACTCTGCGCCGGCATGCTTACGTTATTTGTGGCACCGTGTGTTTTTTATTTCATGTTTTTGAGACCAAAATAACGACCCAAAATGGGATAATGGCACATATTTCATTTTTAGTATTTTTAGATTAAAATTGCTGTAGTGTTTCCAAAATGCTTGTTCCATAATTAAACAAAAAACACAAGGCTAAACAATTACCATGTTTTATGATGTTTCCACAAGACAAAAAAGCAGACAGAGCCGATTAAGGGCGAGACAAAAGAGCGGAGTTTGAGAGAAAAACCCACGATACTATGCAACACTAAATACTAGTATACAACTTTAACCTGTAAGCTGCCAGCACACCCATCTGCGTTTTAAATTCAAATGAAGCCAGTTGGGAGGACTTGGGTTGAGGATTATTCCAATTGCTCCAGTGAAGCTGTTTAGTGGCCAACAGTAAAAGAATGTGGCAGTACCGGCTGACTCCCACTTGAGAATTTCTTTCAGCACAATAAAGTAATTAACAAGTGCTCGCCACATGTATTTTTGGATGATTGAAAGGGAGAGAGAAAGAGCAACAGCTTTGTAAATTGTCCCAAATCAAAACTTTCATATAAACTCAAGGTACGCACGTAATATGACATGCTAGAGAGTTTCTCGGCCTGTGGAGAGCTACCAAACTGAATCAGCTAACATCTTGAGTTCAGAGGATGTTCCAGTAGAAACTCAGAGCAGAGTATTTGGTGCAAAGCATGCATGGCATACCCTATAATCCTCCCTGTAACTCGTTAAACCCAAACACTACATGACTCCTTGTTATAGACTCAGGTTTTAAGTCCTTCACTCATGCTATTCTTTAGTGTGGTGTGATTGTTGGGTCTGGTGTGGAGCACTAGAGCAGATAAAGAAACATATGGCAACAAGGGACCAATAAGTATAAAACACATCCGAATGTTTTATTCTGACATGCGATGTCTTTTAAGACCACGGAGAAGTTGGTCGTTGGCCACCAAACAAGTTCCCCTTCAACATCCCAATATCCAAATCAACCTGTCCCAGGTGCTTCGTTTGCCTCCTTCCTCTGAGTGGCCCACATCCTCTCGCCTCAGTGATCTCTCTTTCAGCTCTGGGAAACAAACGTCTCTACCAGAGATACACTCTGCCTGTTTGTGCAGATCTCATCTTCGACAAGGGCAGAGAGCAGAGATGTGGGAATATATCACATGTGCAAAATTAGTCTGAATTCTTGCTTCCTCATATTCAGCAGCCAGTTTTATTAAATGCGTTCTCAAAAAGTGCGATCCAGCGTGGAAAAAAAATCTTGCAGCTACCACATGCGGTGGCTTAAGTCCAAGGCAAACACTCCCACCGGTGTGCACACCAAGACAGATGGCTATAGGACTCGAGGCCTGGCTAGCACAACGTAGCCCCATTCAGTATTTATTTTCACAGTTCAAAGAACTGGCAGCAGCCCACTTAGTGTCTGCAGTCCAGTCCAATGCACTCCTCATTGCCACACTGAGGCTTCCCAGCCCACAAAGTCGTATAGTGTAACTTGTGCCAGCTACTAACTCCACATCTGCAGCACCCCGAAAAATGGCAAGGCAGCATCCAGTTGGGGAGGAGGGTAGGCTTAAGGGTAGGGGGTAAAGGGATTCTTTTGAAACCACACTTTGCTGTGGGTTGAACGGCTGCTTTGTGCAGCCTGGCGTGATCACACAGCCCACATTAAAGGACATGGTCTGTTATTCACCAGAGCAATGATAAGTAATGTCTCACAGGCCACCGATCGGAGCAGCAAACCTTCTGCCATTGGCTGTGAAGTTTATCACTGCTCTAACTGGATACCGTTGTACACGCCCACACAGGGCTCCAGTCTATACAACCTGTGTGATATACAAGCCGTATGGAATCAAGGAGGATGCTGGGTTATGTGGGGATGCAGATGTGACTCGAGAGATGTCTCATGTTTCTCTGGATACTTTTTACTTTCTGGGAATTCCTTGTCTCCTACGAGTGATTTCCTCAAAGAAGGGATAAAGGTGGAAAAGCTGTTAAATGTTGAGGAACATGTTGTGGAAAAACATTTAAAAAGTCATCATTGGAGAGGATGCAAAACAAGCTCTGCTCACAGTGGAGTAATGAGAAATCGAGGTCATTTGATGTCCTCGTGATCACATTTTATTTCTATTTGTCTGTACTCTAACGCACGTAGGGTTTCATTCTGTCTCAATATGTAACCAAACTGGTGCCATATTGCAGGTAAATGGCCAATGATCACTATCAACTTCAATAATGCTCAAATAGCAGTTCAATCCAGCACATGTCACACTGTGTAAATGATTTATGTTTTATTTTGAAAGGATACTGTTCATTATTCACAGAGCAGCCTGAGAAAGAAAGAGACAAATGAAATATGGATCTGTAGTTTAGAGTTATTGGCTTCAATAGTTATTGCCACACTAATGAGTAAAATTGAGAAAAGTCAACTTCAAGTTACCATTTAAAGTTCATGTCCAATACAGCCTCTGTATGGACATGCATGTCCTGTAATGGGAGATATGCATGAACACATTAAACAAAACACAAAAACCTACTAGAAACCCACTTTAAACACTCCTAGGAGCGCCAAAAACATCTTATGCTTGGATGGCAATTACTGGAGTTGCATCCAAAGTATTAATTTAGAAAGGCTTTTCAGCAAAATTAACCCAAATTATTGTTTCAGTGTCCAACTGATTTTATGCATTCGGTATTTTTTGACCAAACACTGTGTTCTGTGCTTTGCTGACTTGACCCAAGGGAGCCTTTCAGCAGTATGTAATGGCTATGAGCCTTCATCAAGGTAAGCCAATACATACAGTACATACGCTCCATTTTTACTGCCTCATGAAGTCCGTTCACTCCAGATTATTCCTGTCAGTCTGGACTCAGTTGTTAGCTCGTATGCTACATGTGAACCGAGGGCTATTATTCACAATAAGATCATCAACCTGACTGTGTTGGATCACCCCTCTGCGCTTAATAGTCTAGGCAGTAAGTACCACACGACAGCAGGGACCTGTAAAGTTTTCTATTTTTAGGACCCATCCAGAACAAGCACAACTCAAATTCAAGTCAAGTCAAATTTTATTTATACAGCGCCAATATTCACAAAAGTTATCTCATGACACTTTACACGTAGAGTAGGTCTAGACCACACTCTTTTATTATTAATTAATTAAATCATTAATTGTTAATTTACAGAGACCCAACATTCCCCCATGAGCAAGCACAACAGAGAGTTTGTAAAAAGTAAAGTTCCTCAAGCCCACTATTCACACTGGCCCGTGAAGCAATACCTTTGAAAGGCAACACAAAAGATGCGGGACAAAATTCAGTCCTGATGTTTAGCTGAAGCTAAGGTACCTTCAGTCAGTTTCAGGAATTTCATGTACACACCGACTGCCAAGATGAAGTACTGTACAGGGAAATGCAAAAGAGGGAATTTTGTACTTACACGATCAGAACTTTGGAAAGATACCTACTCAATTTATCCAATTTTTTTTTTTCCTTGTGAAAGTAAGAAATCAAAATCAACTTAAGCTGCCACGATAAGACAATCGATTAGTCAATCAAAAGAAAACTAATTGCAGACTAATTTGATAATAGTTTCAGTTATTTTTTAAGCAAAAATATAAAAACAGTTGCTGGTTCCAGCTTCCAGTTAAGGATTTGTTGCTTTTCTTTGTCATTTATGAGTGTAAATGAAAAGTATTTTGGTTTTAGGCTGTTGGTTTGACAAAAGAAGCAATTTGAAGACGTTGAAGACGTCACTTTGGGCTCTGGGTAATTGTGGTTAGAAATAAACAATTAATTGATCACTTGGCACTAATTATTACTGGATCTGCAAATCATGGCTCCAAGATCTACTTTTATTAGGACACTAGTTTGATGCTTGAGCAGAAATCAAAAAGAATGTGACGTTCAATCATTTATAACAGAAGACCTTGTCTGAGTTGGTGTGTAAACATAATGGACTAAACAGATGGGTCCTAATAATCTTTTAACACCACATCTAAATAATGATGTGGTATAACAAGTATTCAATCAGGAGCCAACAACACTTTACTTGTCTTTGTGTTTTGTTTTTACCATGTTGATGCAACTGAATTTATACTCGGTGTCTACTTTCTGGCTTTTTCCATACCGTAACACATGGTCTTTATCTGTTGATAGTCGCTGTTAATTCGTCCATCGCACATCACACTTGTTTGGATTGTTTTGTCAAACTGCTATTTTCAAGGTCAAGAATTAACTTAATCCTCATGGCCTTGGGGTTTTAAGGCCCTGATCCATACATGTCATTCCCTATCTGTCTCACTTTTTCTCCCTGTAATCTCTCTGCTGTCAAATCTCCAATAACTACATCATACGCTCAAAAATATACTTAAAAAGAATGAAATTTAACTCTCTACTTTTTGTAGCATTCTCTTTAAGACTAAAGATTGCAATACATGGCCTTTCGTACCACATGCAGTCGTTCTTGCTTGCAGTAATCTTCTTGAACATGAGAAACTTCTTAAATAAGCTGTAACTGCATCCATACTCTGTTTTATTCAAAACCTCAAAGAGAATTCACTAAATACAAACTTGTTACTAGAGAACTGTCCTTCCAAACAGTGATGAGAAAGCAGAGGGAGAGTCCCATTTCCACAAGATAAATCAGCAGGAGAGCATATGATTCAGACCCGGTACCCCATGGCCGCCCAGTTCCGTCTGTTTGTTTGAGAGAAGCACCATGCCAAGACAGAAATATCCAGCATTAGATGGTAATGAATCGGTGATGAAATAATCCTGTTGGGCAATCCCATTTAAAGAGGGCGGGAAGTCGAGTTTCCCAGCACTGTGTCAAACAAAAACACAATGGTTTATAGACAGGATGAGTGAGCGTAATTGAGCCCCTCCATAACACAATATAGGCATATTGTTCTGTTTGGTGTAGTCATTGCTTTTTGTTTGGTACACATGCTTAAACAGAGTTGCTTCAAAGTGTGACTCATTTCTTTTTTGGGAAGTATTTATCGTTAAAACAAATCAAATCATGACATTATAGCAGGCTGAGTTTCAAATGGCTTTTATTTACACAATTAAGCTCTTTATTATCATTAATGTGGATATGGACATGTGCATTATGTTATGAACTTGGGAAAACAAGACACGCTACCAGGCTGCACTTTGCACTGCGCATTATGCTAAATGCTAAACACAACCTGCTAACACACGCACAATGACAATTCTAACATGCTAATGTTGAATACGTAATGTTTACCAAAGCACAGCTGAGGTAGATGGGAATGTCATGAATGTTCCAAGTATTGCACAAATTGAAAATTTGATCTGGTTTTGCTGCTAACTGAAAAGTCAGGGGATGACTGAAAGTATTATCATTCACACCAAGGGGGGCATGGATGTCTGTACCAAATTTCATGGTAATTCCTCCAATAGTTTCACTCAAAACCACATAGGAAGCACACGATGGGTAGACTGGATAGACTGCTGGGTGACCATGTGGTGTCAGGATGAATCTTTTTTTCAAAAAAAAAATTTGCCAATCAATCTAGTTGGTGTTGTGATATTTTACTGAATAACTGAAATCTTTGACCTGCCGGCAGGACTGAATTAAAGGTCCGGAGGTTGCTAGAGTAACTGGAATTCACCCTCTTGGAACAATACCAACATTGTACCAAGTTTCATGACAATCCATTGAATATTTGTTGAGGAATTTCACTAAAAAGCCAACATGGTCAAGCGGTGGCACTCAAGAAAAGGTCAGGGGATCAAAGAGGTCAATGGAATTAATCCTGCAGGGACCATGAAAGTCTGTACAAAAATTCATGGAAAGTCAGCCAATAGTTGTAGCCAATAGCCAATAGTAGAGAGAACACCTATAGCATGGCTGAAAATGATGTATATACAGAAAATGTGCAGCTATAGAGAGCCACTGTAGTCAAAGAGAAACTGGAACCCTGTCTTGGATGCATAAGCTGCAGAACTCAATATTTAACACGTAATGATGGTGGAACCATATAATCCAAGAGCACAATCTTATCTGCCTAGTGTGCCTGAGGCAAACAACAGGAAGTGGTTTGATCCAGACAGAGATTTAACAAACTATGTCAGACTAACCTATAAAAGCCATGTGGCAGGTCCACAGTGAGTGACAGTTGTGCACAAGACATGTAATTTAGCATGAAGCCACCAGCCCACCCACAGCAAAATATATACAGTAGCAGCCAAATCGAGAGCTTGTCGCCAGTTTTTCTCTCAACAAAGCTGATCTTAGTCAGGGTTGTTCATGTTTAAAGCTGCGTGTTTAAAGCTTTATAGCATGTGCTACCGTACACCATGTGGTCCTATTTTCATAAAATACTCCTAAATTCATAAAAGTCAAGTTTAACATATCACATTTAATTACCAATAGTTAAAAAAATGTATTCAGATCATGTATTTAATTAAAAATAGCTGTTCCATGACGTGAAAATGCTTTATTATAAATCGAACTTCCTGCATTCAAAATTACTGCAGTGAAAGTACAGAAGTAATGTCAATGGTAAACTGTTAGTTGGTTAACCGCCGAGAATATTTTTGACTTTTGTGGTCTATGGGTTAATTTGCACACACACACACATTCAAACACTGCTAACGGCTTCACTAGAGAAGTCTGAGGTAAATATGGAAGCGTGCTAAACAAAGCTCGGTGTGGTAACATTTCCTGTAGAAAGGAAGCCAACAAAAATGTAAATTGTGTGATGCTACTCTGAAGTTTATTTATAATACTTGCTCTGTGATGCACCACATTCAGAAAGAGCACCTCGCTGCCATGTCCGAGGAGGGCTCGCAGCCAAAGATTGTTTCACTGCTAGCCGGTGGGAGTTAGTGCGATGGGTAATGCTTCGAGTTGCTGCCAATGAGTGCGGTAAAGGGTGAGGGATTCAAAGAACTACTGTATGTCATTAAATGTGATTAAACACATTGAAAAATATTTTGAGGAGAAGAATGAGCTTAAAGTCAAGCTAGCCAGGGCAGACAAGCTAAGTGACAGCTCTGACTGCTGGACAACTCCACAAACAAAAAGCAACGTCACGACTCTCTCTCCCTTAATCAGAGCCAACTGGGAGATGCAGTCCAGTTTAATCCTTTATCCAGCCCTGGCACAGCGATAAAGTGCAGAATGGGTCTGGCTAAGCAAGACTAGAATGCTTCTTGGAGCCTCAGAGCCTCTCCATAGGGCACACATCAGACAACCTCACCGAGAAGCTGACTAGTGTGGTGCAACAAAGGCTATTGAAAGCAGAAACTGACATCCCTAGTCTGGACCTATCCAAGAGGTTGCAAGATAAAACATAAGGGAGATGAGAAAGATATTAATGACCTTCGTCGTCTTTGCTTTTTTTTGTCTTGGGAAATACTGGAAAGTTTTACCTCATTATCCCCAAGTTATTCAAATAAAAGAGAAAATAACTCTTTGGTGTAATTGCTCACAACTGTTCAACCTGTCATGAGGGGTCGCATTCATAGAGCCACCAGCCAAAAAGATTGGGGAATATTTCTTGTATGCAATCTGTAATGCAATTAGTAAACATCTGTCAAATAAATGTAGTGGAGTAGGTAAAAATTTGCAAGGTTTACCACTGAAATATAGTGGTGTGGAAGTTTCTTGAAAAGGAAATACACAGTACTCAAGTAGAAAGTAACTCACCGCCAGTTACTTTCACCAGTGCATGTAACTAGTGAGTAAATGCAGGTTAGTTCACTGCCAAGCAAACTGCAGTTAGGTATCATCACATAATCTGCTCAATAGTGTTGTGTGTGTGTGTGTTGTTTGTTGAACTTTTTTTCTGGTATCAGAAGTACTCAGCATTGATGTCCATTGGAACATACAGTAAATAAAGTTAACATCATTCCTGAGTGCTTAATTTCAGCTTGTGTCTTTGGCTCATCGGGCCACATTGATGCATCTAAAGTAGGCTGTAACTACCCCTTATAATCATGCGCATTAGTTTTTTGCTTGGAGAGAATGCGGTCTGTGAAAAGACTTCATAACACGAGCGCATGACATCAGAAATCATAAAACCTGACTCATACTATGCTTACATTACTGTCATAAAGCAGGCTTCCAAATGTGCCAGACTTTTCACAGAGCTTCTTGAAATGTTGACCCCCCCCCCGCCTCCTCAGACTACTCACAGAATGATGGTAAAAATTTGGCTGCAGACATACCAGACCCTGCTCAGGAAATTGGAACTGTACGAACCGCAGCTTTCATGGGGACCGTTATGATGTGTAAGTTGTTGAATTTATCTACATGTGTCCTCAATGTTTGCAGCCATAAATACTGTGGAGAGGTGGATCGAGCGGCCCCTTGCACGGCAATTCATCATTGCCACCATCGGCTCTGTATTTATGACATCACACTGGAAGGATGGCGCCTTTCCAGAGGATGATCTAACAATGCTAAATCCACGGTGATTGGTTCAGTTAAGTGGGTGCCGACTAAACTGGAGATATTTTCTATGCGCTCATCTAGTTAGATCATTCATGCAGGGGAAGCGAAGTTTTAAAAATGGGACGTCCCAAAATAAGCGTAATAAAGCGATAAAGTACCTCAGAATTGTGCTGCATATTACAATGCTCATGAATTTAGAGACAAAAATAATACCAGTCAACACCACCTGTCAGTTTCAGCCTTGCTTTAATGTCCTACCCCATAAAACCAGCTTTTCACATGGGGTCCTTTCCCACACCTAATGAGTGATTTCAAGTGCGTGTGAAGAAATGAAGCTGGTGGCTCCACAACGAACGTTATAAAAGTCTACACACTATACATGAGCTGCCACACCAGAGCGTTGTCGCGCCCACGCACGTGTCCTCATCATCACAGCGTGTCTGTTACACTTCCTCTCCCGAGCGCCTTGTGGGTGCATCTGGATAACCGGTATGGTACAAGCTTCACATGTCGAGAGATGTGTGGAAACGTCAAGCTTTCCAGATGCCTGGAGAAGGGGGAGAGACGTGCTGACAAGTTCGGTTCCAGGCAAATTTGGATGAATTATTATCGGGTCGCTAATTTTTGGTCGCACTTTTCACAGTGGGATATAAAACCTTTCGGGGTGTAAATGAAGACATTCAGACAGATGTTTCCGCCATTCCTGTCTGCCATGGAAGAATGGACACTGACATTTGTTATACGGGAGGAATCGCTGAGCAATGGCGTTCCTGTGCCGTGAAATCTGTAGCATAACGTGTAAAAACTCGTTAAGTTCAGTTTATTTTTTCTGCGTTCATATCGCTTGTTGTGGTTGAGTTGCAGTTTTAATGTACTGTAGCATGTGCAGATATATTTATACTGTAGAATCATGCGGTCTGTTCTGCTCATTTTAACATTTCCTTCTCTGAAATGTTTTTTTGAAAATTCATTTTTAGCAAAATCCATACTTCATACATGTATGATTACATGCTTTCATATAGGAACAACCCAGTAAAACCACAATATTCTATTGTTGGCCAATGTTCAGCTCTACTGGAGATATAGGGGGGCTGAATCCCCTGCGCGAGTTGAGTGAATAGATGATGTGTTCGTATTTTCCAATATGACCAGTGTTTACAATGCAATTAATAATATTGAACTGGTCCAGTGATGTTCAGTAGGACTTATGAAGATTTTTACCTTCCTCAGTTTCTCTTGGGTTTAAGTTTATCTCATTGTCTTGTTTACCCCTTTCACACTGGACAAAAAAAACAACCCACTAACACCCGCTAACATCTGGCTTTTGTCTTTTAATGTGAAGGGGTACAATTGAAATGCATTCCCGGGTCCAGTGACTGCAGTAGTCACCAGTGTTTATTGGCTCCAGCTCCAATCGGCAGTGTGGAAACCTGACGCTAAACATGGTGTACACTAATTCACTCAAACATCGTCCAGTCGTCGTTGAGTTTGAAAGAGTAACGACTGTAATACTGTACCTGACCGGTACTGCACATGTGCAACTCTCAATGGAGACGAGAATGAAGCGAGATGGCTCACTTGTTAGCTACTTTCATCATTAGCTTTAGACAAAAACGTGTCTAATTCAGAAGTCTTTTGTTAAGTGTTAACCTCTCTTTTGGTGGAGTCTGCTTTCTATTGTTTCTCTGTTTTCCGGTGCGTTTGTGACGTTGAATGTGATGCACCAGGTAAAAAAAACAAAGGCAAACATGT
Organism: Hollardia meadi; assembly: GCA_037974645.1. NCBI lineage: Eukaryota > Metazoa > Chordata > Actinopteri > Tetraodontiformes > Triacanthodidae > Hollardia > Hollardia meadi. The sequence continues at coordinate 44,686 of JBBPCS010062270.1, forward strand.
CTACTGGCAATAGGAAAGGAGTCACTTGCCAGTTTTTAGCATGTTTAAAGAAACCCACGCTAATTTTCCTGTAACAATGGTAAAAGTTCAGCTATTCATTAACGCCTGGGTCAAAGGAGGTTACTTACAAGACGTGCCAAAGATACCAAACATCTTAACAGGTTTTGTAAATAGTTTCTAAAAACTGCAAGATTGTCAGGAGACTCTGTAGCCCAAATCCTCAGGGTCGGATCACCTTCAGCCACAACATAATTACCATGCTGAAACAGTGATACTGAAGGAAAGCATTTGTAAAATCTTTGAGTCAGAGCACATCGTAAAGAGGACTGAACCCAGCACAGTTCAGTCTTCAGGCAAGTACATCCAATAATGAGCAGGGAGGAGGTGGGAAGGGGGGGGGGGGGGGGGGGGGGGGCG
>JBBPCS010062289.1:0-17455 GCA_037974645.1 Hollardia meadi
GTAATAGGTTAATTCTAGTACAGTAGAGATTTGGGGTTCTCTTAAAAAAAAGATGCGTATATATCGGTATCGGCATCCGCAATTGGCCTAAATGAGTTTGAAAATATCGGCATATCGGATATCAGCAAAAATCCAATATCATGCATCTCTACATCTAACCATGGAGGTCAACGGGGTGGCGGCCTGGGACAGCTCAGCCCCTTGTTCCGTGCCCTGGAGGGCAGTGAGGCTCATCGGGGAGGGTGGGGATCCAGGTGTCATCAAAAATTACGGGAGGTTTTGGCACCATAGAGCTCTAAGCTCTGCTGAGGTCTAAGCACTGCCGAGGTTGGTTCACCATTTTTGAAAATGGTAAGAGCAGCATTCATAGAACATAACATAAGATCTAAAGTACAATATACACAACAAAAATCACAGCCTGCCATCTGCAGTGCACCCGACTGCTCCTGAGGGTCAGAATTTTTAGATCATCTAGATAAAATATATTTCGATTCAGTTTCGTCAGTTTTTGATGAGAACTCTGCCTCCTCATAGTTCTCACTCTTGTCGACCTCCTGAACTCTCCTACTGAACAGAGCCAAGCCCTGGGTGTCTGCTGTAACTGTGGGCAGCAGGATCTTATTAACCTGGCAGCTGCTCTGCATAACTAACTCATCCCAGATGAAGACCAGCCGACACAGCCTCCAGCTCTTGAATACTACGTTGACCTTGAGGTCATTGTAGACACGATGGGTGACTTCTTAGAACTTCTTCTTCTTCTTCTTCTTCTTCTTCTTCTTCTTCTTCTTCTTCTTCTTCTTCTTCTTCTTCTTCTTCAGTGTAGTGGCCTAGCCATGCAACTGCTTGACAAAGTTAGAACTTCCTGACCGCAGGAGAGACAAGTACTATAACAATAACAATAAGATGTCGCAGAAATGGCTTTGCTAGATAAGGAGTGTAGCAGGTTCTGTGAATTGCTAGCATCCTAGCTGAATTTGTGACTGCTTTAATGGCCAAAGAGAAAACGTAACTACAGACTGTATGCATAAGTTAATCAATACTTGTCAAATTTGCAATAAGGTCGTCGCCTCGTAGGAAGGCTCCTCTTCCTTCTGTGATCACATGTTTGATGCTGTCCTTGTGAGCCCTTGTAACATCTGCTGCCAACTCGAAACTGGTGCGGCACTACGTCATGGCACCTCATAAACACTGTCCTGGAGCCTAAAAGCTTTGATGGTATGCTCTGAGCCCATCATCTCTACCACCTTCCGGAGGACCTCCAACGGGCCTGTAAATCCACTTGTCAGGATGGCTATCAGAGCCTTCTCTGCCAAATCTGGCTTTGCATCATATTCATTGGCCACTACATTGCCAAGGCCATGTACATATGGCAAGTTCTAAGTTATTAGTCCTTTCCTAGTGGACCCAGAAGTAGCACCCTGTCTCACTTAGGGCTTGAGGTACCTCGAGATCAGAGTACTCCTTCTGGGCACTCACCCTCAGATGCCTCGTTCTCAAGATTAAATCTTCCGTAGCGCAATGGAGGGAACCGCACACAGAAAGGCTACTGTAATACAGACCAAGATACTACCAAATGTAGTCTGCAATGGGTCTGCACAGGGTGTTTTATTTTGAAAATTGATTCTCTATGCTGTTCCTATTTCTGACTAACTGCCTGGCTTGATCTGCTCTGTGCAGCTTGATATGGCTTCCGTCAAACACGCTGCAGCGTGCCTGGTGGAATCACAAGTGTTGAACAGAATGGCCGCAACTGGCATGACACAGCCGTGTCCAGTGGAATCTAGGGGTAAAACCTGACTCAGCCTAGCTAAGCAGTTAGCATCCAATAGTCCCACTTGGCAGTTAACAAATACACATTGAGTAAGTCATGAAACTTGATGCTGCACAGTCACACCTGCACTAACATGCAGCCTAATTGACTGAAATTGGGAAGGGAAATGTGAATGGTAGTTTTTACTCCTTTTCTGGCTTTGCCTTTGTACACTTCCTCACCTACTGCCGATCTCTACAGGTGTCAAACACCACCAGTAGTGACCAATAAAACAAAACAGTTTAAAAATAAAAGTAACATCTGTAGGAGCCTTTGATATTATTCAGAGCTAAATTATTATTAAATGTAAAGCTCAACTTTTTATATAGAACTTAGTTTCTTTCAGTTTCGTACTCTCGTGTCTAACACTGGGGCTTATCTTATCCTCTACTCCATCTTTTAGAGATTCTCCTCTCGTGTCATCACCGTTCCCTCTCTCAGCTGACTCCTTTTCTTGTCCTCTGCCTCCTCCACCTCCTTTCTCCTCTAAAACTTTCCCCCTCTCCCTCGCTCCTTTCATATTTGATGATTTCACTGCAGTCCAGGATAATAATTACACAGTTGTCATGTCATGTGGGGAGCCTGAGGGACCTGCTGGAGATGTGCATTGCCGTTGTGTTAGTTAAAAATTTAAAACATCCTTTACAGTGATGATGCTGAACGCTGGTATTTGGGGACATCTTATGATGTATGACTAATGCTTAGTCATAGAGGGGGGAAAAAACAATATACAGACTATTCCTCACTGTAACATACAAGGAGAGGTGATAAACAATATGCAGTGCAAATGTGTCATTGCTATGGACTGCCTATTGTTCCGATGGCTCAGAAACACTAATTATCCAAAAAATGTCTCATTGGACCGAAAACCCATGTATTTGACAGCCTGTTATACCAAAAATAAAAGCTCACTGACACGAAGGCCTGTTGTTCCAAAGATACACACTGTCTCTTCATATCTTAGCCTATCTGGACCACTGACATAAATAAAGGTGGACGACGCGTCTCCACTTCCTCCCATTGTACAAAAATGAAGCCAAAATATCCCGGATACAAGCGCTGCCGTCTTGCGCATTTGGAGAGTCTGCGCAGCAGTGACCGGGCAGTGGAGCCGCCCATACACCCGTCCGCCCAATCGCAGGCAGGGCTCAGCTGTCAATCATGACGTTTCACCCCATTTTTATAGCATTAAATAACTAATTAAAACCAAACTCATCAGAAAAAATGAACACTTGAACATACATCAGCGTGATAAGAACTACCTCAAACGACATAAACCATCTTTGGGAAAAATTTATTTGAGGTGTACTTTGAGTTTTTAGTTTGGCCCATGTCCTACCTGATATTATTGAGGGGGAGGAGTTTATGACCTATACTGCAGCCCATCATCAGGGGGCGATCAAGATGATTTGGCCTCACTTTTGAGGAGCTCTCATGTCATCCGTCTTTATATAGAGTCAATGATCTGAACGCACAGAAAAGGACAAAGTCAGGTGACCTTCGTCATCATGATTGCAATAATGAAGTGACCATCGGCATAGGTGACCTTCATTGTCATTGACCAGGCTGGCACATAGGGGTACTTTGTAAAATATCATGGCCCACCCATTTTTTGAGGATGGACAACCAAAGATAATATAGATATTAATACAATTTGAAGTGTGTTTGGATTACAGATTTAACATGTTTGTATTCATTAATTCATAAATGTGCTCTTGCAACTGCCTCTCTCCAATGCTCTCAATTGGAGAGAGGACCACAGTGCTGCATTGTCATCGCTAACCATATTCACCTACCTCATGTATCATTTACGTGTAAGAAAACACCTAACCATAATGGCCGTAAACAACTAACATGGAAAACCCTAACCCAAGAAAATTTTCTTTTTAATGCTGCTCTGCTCACCTCCTTCAGTAGGGAGTATGGCTGGTTCATTGGTAAGGGAATGGGAATGCGGAGACAGGGCTGCTGAGCCCGAAGTTGTATCTGTTTGGCTTGGCAACAGGCAGGGGCAGGGACGACTGACTTACTATGAATAGCTTGCTAAATGTTTGCCTACATTGATTAAATGTCGGCTTATTATTTCAGGTTTTTTTTCAGGAAGTTGAGATGTGATGCTCCACAGGAAGGAGTCCTAAAACCAGGAAATGAGTTAGGATTTTTGCACTTCTGGTTCCTTCGTCTGAAAGTCAATAGATTTTTTAAAATGGGCTGTTTTTTACATGCCTGAATTAAGGTCTGTGGTTAATACATGCTGAGTGATGTTCAGGTTTTGTGCTATAACATAAAAGATGTCAGTAAATACCGCACTCATGAATTTTGAAGCCTTTACGTGTCTTAAAAAAGGTGGTTTGCTAACAGATTGCTAAATGAGACTACAGATGTTTTCAAGGATATTAAAAGTCCTCACACCGAACATGGAAACTCATCTAAGCACTAGTCTGCTTTTACAGCATCGTGTTTACTCACGCTCCTGGGAACTATTCTAATTCAAACTTTCCGGCTTGTTTTATCACTTTACAAAGTGTTTATACTGTGTGGTAGGATTGCTGTGGTGATATATGTGGTTACATTTTCCAAATGTGTCAATGTGTCAAATAAACAGTGCAGCACATTTAACACTTCCTTTTCACAGATTTTCGATTTCATGTGAAGTTTCCTCTGCTGCAGAGGTCAGTCTCTGGTGATAAATCAGGTGCAGCGGCTATTTGTAGACATCTCCATTCTTTTCTACCATATTTTGTGCCTCTGAACAGGAATGCCCCAGAATACATACTGCATGATCCCAAACACATCATTTTCTGTGGTACTCCTTTTTTTTCCATTTTACTGGTGCAAAACCACACGGTGATCACATTTTTAAATAAAGGCCACAGATCTTGAGGAAAATATCCTCTTCAATTTTTTAAAATTAAAAATACAAAAAGTTTGAATTAACTTTGTATTTGTTTGAATGACTAATTTGTTCTGTCGGTCAGTAAATAGCTTAACCTCAAGATTTTTTTCTTGTAAATACATTTTCAAAAATGTTTAGCGTTTAAAGCAAACCCTGCATTTTTAATGAAAGTTTCTTTACATAATCAACTGCCATATGATCAAATGGTTTTTTTAAGGTGATGAAAACTTTCCATAAACATAGTTTAAATCCAACCACAGCCATTTGATTGGCAGGGCTTTTATATTCACATACCCCACACTCTGACACAAGACTGTGCCTGTCACTATACCGTCCTCTTTGGTTACAGTTTAATAACCACCCACCTGTCCAATTACCAGTCAGGTCAGGTCATGCCTGTATGCACTGGCCAATGAGAAAGCATTCATAGCTTTACCAGATGTGCTTTTGAGATCAACAAGGGATGGAGGAGAAAGACCAGATGTGCAGCTAACAGAGCGCTGCCATGCCACGTTTTGATGTCTTGGAAATCACAGAAACAGACACCGAACAGTTTGTGCTAAAGGACACATACGCTAAAAATGGACATGTTTAAGTTAAGTTTAGACAACTAGAACTATTTGATTAAGGTTAGAGGGAGTTCATGGACATACAGTATACCAGCTTTGTCTCTGTCTAGGTAGGGGACGGGATGCATAGACTGTATAATAAATAGTGGACGACCCCACCCTGTTGTCTCCTAATGTTTTGTGAACTACCGTTTTGAAGCCTAAAGTTTGGCATTAGGGCTTTGTTTTTGGTGAAGCTGGAGGATATGCTCATTGGACCTGACTGAGAACCTGAGGACGCCTCTGGTAGCGACCTGTCAATCACAAGGTAGCCACGCTAACAAGCAGACAAATTTAACATCATGCTGTATTGAAGAAGACTTGAAACTAGCAACTGAGACCATAAACTCATTATTATTTACTCCACCCAACTAAATTAGAGCTTAAAACATTCATAGGATACTAAATGGATTTAATTAAATTACTAAAACTGAGTAATTAAATATTTAATTGATTCACTTTTATGTATTCAACCAATTTGGTTACATTCTAACTCCTAATAAAAGAAGCTGGCTGTAAATTCATTCAGTAAACAAGGACCTTCTTGTCGTGAGGCTTCACCACAGTATATACACGTAACCATGGTTTCATCCTCTTAATTTGTCCTCTCAAATATCTATTTGTTTTAAAGAGTTAGTATTAAAAAAAAAAAAAGTAAGTAACAAGTAACAAGTAAATTACATAAGTGTCTCCAAAGAAAATGAAGAGGCTCTGACATAAAGTTTCTGGTAGGAATGTGCACAGAGGGCCAGTATTTGTATTTGTATTATTATAATCACCTCATTTGCATGTCTATTCATTCTGTTTGAACCTGGTATTTCTGCACAGTTGCAGATAAAGATGAGACAACACTAATAATATTAATATTATACAATCTGTAGAATTAGATTCCAGTGGTGGTTTTCGTAGGATTTTTCAGACTTGTGTGATCCAAACAAAATTGATTTAAAAAAAATGTAATCATTTACAAAATTGAAAAATTTACAAAACCAATTTACACAGACTGGGAATTAAATCATTACAACTTAACTTCTCATCTGCTTTTTTAAAAAGGTTACTATGACTTTTATTGTAGTTTGCAGACTGTGTGATATCCTTGGGCGATTTTAGTGCATGTGTATCTGTGTAAATCAGTATTGAGTATAAACTAAAATGCTCATAGTCCTACAAATTGTGTAATTTTTTGAATCTTAAAGGCCACTATTTCTCTAAACGTTTTTTTTTTTAAATTATTATTCTTGAAGGAATATAGCCCAGTTGACTTAAAATGGTCAGTCCTGGGAACCTGCCAAATGTTAGCCAGCACCACATAACGACGTAAAGGTTGCATTAGTCACGCACACACGTACGCGTGCACACCCATACACACGCACGCTCCTAATTCGATGTCCTAATTCATGTCGGCAGGCTTGCTCCGCTGACAGACAGAGGCAGCATGGATGCAGGTCTTTGCAGACACATGCGGCAAGAGCCATCTGACATCAGAAAGAGCGGCGTAGATTATGTTGTCCAGAGAGAGAGAGAGAGAGAGAGAGAGAGAGAGAGAGAGAGAGAGAGAGAGAGAGAGAGAGAGAGAGAGAGAGAGAGAATTACGCACACCCTGATCCTCTCCACACAGAAGCAGTGTGGCGCACAGACCGGCGGCAGCCATCAGAAAGTGAGAAGTTTTCGCCAAAGGATTCTGACTAAAAATTAATCACCTTCATGTCGACTCTGTTGGATACTAACCTGCCGATGCTATGGTTACCTTTATTACGGTAAGAACTGTTTTGTTTAGACTGATTTTGTGCTTCATGGAACATTTTTTTGTCGCTTAAGAAATCTTTGGTTATTGGGGAACCTGAAGTGACTGAAATTGACCCAAAGTGTTCAGTGGGTTCAGCAGACTCTGAAAGATGACCAAAACTCACAAAGTTGAACTTTAAGTACACGGAATCGTGTGATGAGCAGCTTTGGAGCGGCTAGAGTTACAACTAGGTTATGAGTAGCTTTGGAAAGTTTTGGAAACAGGCGTGTGAATTGGCCTGAGTGCTCCAGATTAAATATTTACTTTTTGTATAGCAGAGGAGCTGCATGATATGTTCAGGGACTTGCTTCTTCCCCGGAGTTTGAGCTTTGCCAGGTAAAACAAAGTAGAAAGTGAGACGCAGCGCGCAGTGCACTGCCTCAAGGGAGACCAGTGCGGACACTTTTGCTACCCGTCTTTCTCTCTCTGTGTGTGTGTGTGTGTGCACAGGTAGACAAAAGGGTTGGGTCTTTCCAAAGCTCTCTTACGCGCACAAACATAAGAGACTCCTGCTGTTTTTACACGCACTCGGGAGCTGGCTCTTTTCAAAGGCGTGTGCGGCGTGTTGGAGGGAGCGGAGCTGGCCGAATGCGCACGGGCACGGTTCAGATGTGGTTCAGCTTGTATCTTTGGATAATTGCGCCTCGGCCCGCTGTTTGTGCGAGTGAAAACTGACAGGTCATAGTTGACTCCCAACACGAAGACGGACTGGCTTGAATCCTCCTTTCACTCCCTGCGCGTTCCCTGCCCCGTGTGCATGCGTCCCTTTTTGTTTCTGTACGCATATAAACTATAACCATGTGTGCGCATGAGTTGGAGAGAGTGAACGGCGTCTGTGCGAGCAGAGACCCTCTCCAACGTCTTCTGCGGTCATACACCTTCCCAAATTTCCCTTTTTGTATAAATGCAATGCATTACAAAAGTAATGTTAATGTGCCAGTAACATTCAACACTAGATGATGCGTATTAAAATCTAGAAGTTACAGATTTATCCATTTATTAAAGGAAAACAACTTTAACGATTATATAAAAACACAAAAATGGTTATTTTCTTCACTGTATTGAGCTGAAGTGTTCTGTGCAGGGTTGGGGTGAATGTGTGTTGTAAGTTAATGTGTGGATACATTTTATAACTCATTATTTTCCCCCAACCGTTCAGGGGTAATTTTCCTCCTCTGACAGCAGATAGTTAATGCTGTTAACGCTGTTAATGGGAGTAGAGCCAAATAGTCCAGTAACCCAAAAATACTCAGGCTGCATGTGTGCTTGCACGCGCGTGTGTGTGTCTAGTCTGATAACATGGAGACAACTCTGCGTAATGGCTTAAACGGTGCTGCGGTGCAGTTGGCGAGGTCTGATGTGACATGTGGTCCGGACAGCTTTGCGTAATGGCGCGCATCAGTGGGCGTCTTGAGCCTTTGGTGGATGCTTTCCTGCTGCTGTGGGAGTCCACTTATGTGTCTGCGTGCATGTGTTGGAGTGTGTGCATGGGGCGCAGAGGCCGCTGCAGCAGCTGACATGCAGGCACACAACAGCACAAGGAAATGAGGACGCAAGGAAGTTGGCGAGAGACAGGGGTCCCATTCCATTCTGTAACTCCCTTTATGGGCACTTGAGCCAAAAATGGCCTCCTAGGAACCCTGAGATAAGCTTTCTACTACAGCTATGGGCTGTAGCAGCACAGCTGCAATGACTCAGTTTAACAATGTTCATTTTGCGTTTTACTGCCGGACGAAAGAGAAAATTTAGGAGTGAGTGGTGTTAACAGATCAGGGGCTGGGCTTATTGGGAGAACATAAAGTAGATAAGGATAGGAAGGGGCCAAAATGGCTCCCAGGTGACTGATAAGGTTACTGTGGAGAGTTCAGTTGTCCCCTGTAGGCTCTGCATTCCAAGCTTTTTGTGTTTTTGTTATCCAAACTCCCCTCTTCTCTCTGCTTTCTTCTTCCCTTCCCGTGCCACTTTCATTTGCTGCCCCGATTTCTTTTATTTATATTGCAGCACTTGTCTACCACATGACAGAATAAACAACTTCAAATTTAGCCTCAAGGTTTACGACGCAGTTTGGACTCCAAAGTTGCAAAAAACAACAACAAAAAAAAACGAAACTGAGAAAAAATTTTGAGGTAGAATGAAATGAAATGTGTTTTAAATGACAAACATGGCATCTGATTCATTTTCACTCTAACTGCTGCAGTGTTTGGTGTTGTACAGTCCACTGTTGAAATGTCTGTGGTTTCAAGCTTTAAAGGTCTAAAAAAAAATTAAAATGAAACTTTCCCTTCTTAGGTTTAAAGAAGCAATCATAAAATGATAACTTTCTCTTGTACCGTTTAATTTTAAATGTTGGTCAATGATGATTTATCCTGGGATAACAGCATCAACAACACATTTAAAGAGGAAAAGCCCGGGTGAATCGCATCACAGATGTTTCATTCATTTGGCGTGATGACACCTCCCGTGGGACTGACTGGAAATTGGAGTGTCCTTGAACCTCCCTGTTCTGGAACTCTGTTCACTGAACATATGAGGTTTCACATTTCACAAGTCCAGTTTACAATGACAGTTCACTCTGAAAGAGATTACTTGGGTGAACAAAATGTGTGCTGGAGGATCAATTGGCCTGTTGGACAAATTTTACTCAATAACAGAAAGAACAACATATGTAAACATAACAGAAGGTGAGGTGAGTGGGGGAGATCTTTCTCAGTGTTGAGGGATCATTCAGTGTTCATTAAATATCTGCATACTAATACTAATACAGTATTCTTCAGTAGTGATTGCACAGGAGGTGACAGGGTCCAAACACAATGCACAGAGGGGGTTAGGTGGGGGGCAGAAGGTGCCCAAGAGCAAATCTTACGTCAGAGTCCCCTCACAGGTTAACACGGCTCTGCCACAAGGTGGTCGCCAGTTGTTAGAACTCAGAAATTAGACTATAGAGATGAGATCACCATCACCTGGTTAAAACGTTCACGTTTTTTCAAAAATCAGTACTCACATGAACATACTGAGCGTTAAAGGGATAGGGGACATAATCCACACTCTTCCTTCTGGGCTAAAATACTGTTCCAAAGTTTTTTTGAATTCAGCATGAGATTTCAGCAGTATGAGCAAGCTGATATCTTCCAGTTAGTCTTGTTAGTACGGTAACGTAACATATGGTAACACAAAGAGGTAACTTTAAACTGAAATGACATTGGAAGACAATAATATTGACTTCAGATATACTTTAGAATGCCCTGAACGAGAACTGTGGACTTTGTTCCACATCACTTTAACTAAAGTGTTTTAGGAAGGGATCTCTTAATGGCCAGTATGAACAGAAGGAATGATTCCAGCAAGTAAAACCGGTTCCGATGTATAAATGGGCTCCTGACTGTTGTCCGTTGAAGCTATCCTTTAAAACCAGACTGCTCTTGGCCCAGGGATCATCTTATTTTCTATTCATATCAGGCTCCTTTTTGTTGCAGCCACAAGTGTTTACGCTGCATTTGGGGAAAATCTAGTCTCACGCGTCGAAATCATCAAGGCTTGAAAACGTGCCTATTCCATGCAGATGTCCGGTGTTCCGTTTTAAATGGAAACTCAGAAAGAGGAGAGAGTTGGTGGGAGACAGGGAATTAAACCTATCACATCCTATCACACAGCTGCTTTGCACAGTTAGACCTGTGTCACGTTCAAAAGCACCAGCGGTATGTTTTGCCATCCCTGAGCTCCACCCATCACTCCTCTGCAACTCTAAAAGCACTTAACAGACATTTCTTTCACGTTTTTTTCTGCTTTTCAGGACATTGAAGCGGTTTGTAATTAAACTCAAGAGCAGCTCAAGTGCTTTTCTAATAGATTTGTGTCAAATTTGGTGTTTGCAAGACTACTCAGGTCAAGCACTTAAAGGGCTTGTAGGAGCTTTTTTTTCTAGCAGGTCAGTGAACATGAGTGGCATTACAGAACAAGGTTTCTGGGTACTGAAGTCCTTTAAACTTATGAGATCCTACAAAGAGATGTGAGTAAACTGCAGGTCTGTGACACTTCATTCCAAAGGGATGAGTGAGGCAGATGTTCAGATGTGTTTGGGACAAAAGGTTTTTTTCATCTTCCCCTCGCTCTTCTCTGTGGCTCAAGCTGTTGCCCTCATGCTATATGCTTCCAGTTTCACAGCCCTGCCTGCGCCGAGATGGTTTACACATTTAGCCGAGTGTTTACACGCTGCACATTCTTATGGCTAGTTAGAGCAAAACACTGTAAGGACTGGGATCTGACAGCTTTCTGTGCTCTGTGGAACATAAACAGCCGAGTGCGCGGAAACGCACATACATGTCAGGACATTCATTTAGGGAGTTCATTCATTTAACCTGTAACCTAAACTGCTTTCCCTCACCTAAATCAATCAATCACAATCCCGAATCTTAACTGAAATCCTAGCGCAGCGCGAGCGAGACAAAAGTTTCATCGTTAGCGCAGTTCCCTGAGGCAGAGCAGACAGAGATCATGTGGTTTCAAGGTGAGGCTCGGCCTTCCCAGCAGTTCAGTCACATGACAGTTGGGCCCTCCTCTTTCTGTCCGTTTTGACCCCGTAATCTGCCTCTCTGTCTCAACGATTTTCTTTATCTCCCTCACATTAACTATCTGGAATCTTTACATACCTCGTTTGTTCCTCTGTTTTTACATCCCCCGCTTCATCTCGGATTCTCCCTCACAGTCTGTTTTTTCTTTCCACTCTGTTTCCTCATTAAAAGGTAGACTCAGTGACCTCCTGATAGTGTCCTGATCCTGATACAGCTGATCACTGATAGTGTCCACTGGGATGAGTTCCCGTACAAGCCTATCTTTCAATTACTTATGTGCATTTATGGATTTGGGTTTTTTTAAGTGGTGAATTGATCGATGTATGTATGTTGGTGCGCAGCTTTGGACCACCTTTATACCCACATTAACCTACATGTGAAGCCTAGTTTGTGTCTAGATCTGATGTTGCTGGATTGTATTTAAACTTAGCGGTAAAATACACGTCTTGTCACAGTGCATCTCCTCCGGATATCTTCCACCAGTGTGTTTACAATTCATTCACTCATACAAAAATGATTACTTTTATTCATGCAGATCCAGAATTTTGTAGTTAATAAAGTTAATTTGTTCAAAAGTATCTCACCTGCAGAGCTGGTTTGGATCATTGTGGGTTTGTAATATATTGTTGTAATTTTTGTTTTTTATGTAAAACCCAGTTACGTATAATAAGAGTTTCCAAACTATTTCATGTCAAGGACCTCCACATTAAATATATATTAGAACACAAACCCCCCATTTGAGAGGATTTTGACTTAAGAAATCCCCTCTGAGTAATTTCAAAAATATTCTTTTTAGGTATAAAGATAAAAAAATAAAAAAATAAAAAAGTCTTCAGAGTCAATTAATGATCAAATTACTAATATTATTAATGATATAAAATATTTATTAATTATTTGTTATTATTAATCAAAAATTGAAACACAATTTCTTCTCCTGTTGTTCCAACTTCTAAAAAATGCAATCAAAGTTAAAATATTCTGGACCTCCTTTTGCTGGAGACCCCTTACAACCCAGTCAAGGACCTCCTGGGACCACTTTGAGAAACCACTGATCCATAAAATGTATTAATAGATGGGAAGTTGTCTGCATGATTACTGTATCAATACAAATATCAATATCAGTTGAGGAAGAAGTATTTAGAAGTAAACGTACCAATACATGTACAAGTAAATGTCCTAAATCCTACTTATGCAAGAGTAGAAGAGAGAATATGACTCTTTAGTAGAACATGTCAAGGGACTCCACCCAGACAAAAATGTTGGAGACAAGTCTAACACTCAATAGTGCATTGTATATTTTAAGTTGACCGCATGTTTGTATGCCTCCGTGCCGGCGACAGTCGTGGTCGGAGGCGTTATGCTTGTAGGTTGTCCGTTGGTCTGTATGTCTCAGGAACGCCTGGAGGGAATTTCTTCAAATTTGGAACAAACGTCCGCTTGGACTCAAGAATGGACTGATGAGATTTTGGTGGTCAAAGATCAAAAGTCACTGTGATCTCAGAAATCCCATATGCTAAACATGAATACATCTCCCACAAATACCAACAGTATAAAATGATGAAGTGAAGTGAAAAAGGCAAAAGGTCAAAGGTCAACTTCACTGTGACATCATAATGTTCTGCTACAACACGTTTCCGGCCATCATTGAACACCATGTCTCAAGAACAGAAGGAGACATTGTGACCATATTTCACATTTGGTCAGATACTGAATTGGTGACACTAATCTTCTGTGTCCACCTTGAAACTGATTGTTAAGATCTTCTGTGCTGCCGCATTTAGCGTGTGTGTGAAACATTTTAGAATTTGTAGCTTCTTCGTGCTCTATCAGAATCAGCTTCATTGGCCAAGCATGTGAACACAGACAAGGAATTTGAAAAACATACACACTAACAGACATACAGCAGCAGTCCATGTTGAGCTTCAGGTGATTGTTGTAGCACCGTGTGACAAAGCTCTAGATCAGTCCTCTGTACTCTTCCTCTGTGAAAATATTCTCTAAATCATACATGTCAACAGTGATCACTTCCATTTCACGAAGATCTACACTTAATATATTTTATTAAGTCTGCACTGCATATATTATAAGTCTGGCCCGGGGTTATGAAACTACAACTCAAGTCAAATTTGCTTCAAATTCGTCAGTTTCATTAACGCCATCGGAGTAGCAAAATAAAAGGCCCTTGTAAATTGCTGAGACATGGCAGATGTTGGTTTGACCACAGATTTTACTGTTTCTCTTACATCACCACCGTAAAAATCTGGAAAACCTGCTTTTTGTTAAAGGACTCTGTGTTTCCTCCTTGTTTTACACAGATGAGTCTTTCACAGCAGTAATATCTGTAGGGCTGTGTTTAAAGTACCTCTCACAGCTCTACTGTGTCTCAGATGGTTTGGCCAAAACTACCTGTTGTATAATCACAGGGAGCGGCCATCTTCATTTTCTCCTTATGGAATGGGGCGCCTATAGGTGACATCTGTGTGATGTGTCAGGTTAGTGGTCACCTTTGATATTTGAGCCGACAGATGTTCAGATGGCCTCAGGGTGAAACCTGCTGCTTACATGCAGTACTAATGATAATTTTAACCCCAGCTTGGCCTATTCTGTCATGGCATTTTAAGATGCACCCCTTCCCTTATTATAGAAAATGAAAAGCTTAAAAAAACTTTTTTTGTTAAATTAATAAAAAAAACAACTCCAATTACGACCAATTTTTAGGCATTTTTATGACTTTATTTGACATGTCTGCTGCTATTTTGTGATTTTAATCTTGCGTATCTTGGCCTTTCATCTTAATGTGGCCATTGGGTGGTTTTATAAGCTTAAGAATCAACTGTTTTTTCCTGAAGCAGAAGATAAAGCAAACTGATTTTACTGTTCTACGTTGTATTTTGTTTTAATTATTTACCGTTAAAGCATGAATAGCCTTAAGAATGAGTTCAGGATAGATGAAGGATAGATGCATGAATAAAGACTAGTTTTAGAACTAGCTGGAATTCATCGTCACATCTCTCAGCTCAGCACTTAACTGACAAGAGCCTTATGGTTGGTATAACATTTAGTCAAACCAGAGGGAAAGAAAAACCCAGCAGCACAGTGCTGTTTTGGTGACTTCTTGCCACAGTGCGTGTGGAAGGACAGTAATGGTTGGTTTGTTAACATCTAATTTGCATTGCAAACGCAAATGAGAAAATATGCATTAGATGTGGGAAAAGAATGAGCTCTTTTGTACAGAAGGACACTGCATGGGATGCAGAACACTGGAACAGTCAACAAAGCTGTTAACATCATGCAAAGGCATCATGGCAAATTTAAATAGCTGCATTCATTCAAATGTATGAATACATGAGTGCTCTACAAATAAAGCAGGAGAATAATTGGGGTAAATAGTCGTACTTTGCATCAAACGCTATATTCCAAGCACTACATGGCAGCTGCTGTTTCATTTCCACAGTGATTATTCATCCTCACTGGACCCGAGTGATGTGTCCTGGCATGTTCAGATGATAAAAGTCAAAGTCTATGCGTTTGTTTTATTCTGAAAGTGCATGAGTGCTGGTTTGGATGGAGAATGAGTGAAACAACAAGAGTTTCGTCCCATTGAAACATCCCGTCTTATACAGTGATCACTAGTGTCTAAACATCCACCTGGACAAAATGCTAATTTGACATTGTGGGCTTGACTGGAGCCTTGCCGCAATGCCAAAATATTGTTAAAAACTGCACCTTCAGCGCTTTGAAAGAGACAACAATTTTATCTTTATGCAATTTATTACAAAAGTAATATTATTGTTTTTCACACTTAAAACATCTGCTTTGACATACTGAAAACAGTGCCAGTCAGTGTCTTTATTCTAATTCACATTTGGAAGGCAGCCCCTCACATCTTTAAACAATGCCTTGTCAACACTCAGCTATTTGTGGTGGAATGAAAGACTTTCTTTGCAGTCGCAAGTTGAGAAATGCTAAAAAGCAAAACCATGAAATTCTTTTTGTTTGCCAAACCAAAATGAGAGCAAATCTCCAGCCAAAAAGATAATAACAAATGACAGGAGGTTATTTATCATCCAGCATTTGATCTTGAGCTCTCTGTCAGAGGTCAAAAAAGATAAACACACATGAAGAGTTCCATTCAGAAATCAGAATTGTTGACGGACGGAGAATTCAGGTGTACTTTAAGGTGTACTCTCAGGTATTGACTGATTGTAGGATAAGGCTCAGGTTGGGACTTGAATCCTCATCTCCTGTGCGGAGAAGATTTTTAGGCAGGAGCCAAAAACAACAGCGCAGTCTAATTTTGGCAAACAGGAATGAACCTGGCTTCTCTGCCATATAATAGGTGAGCCAGGAGGCTTCTCCTTGTCCGACGTGAGTACATACATACGTACATACCTGTACTACTGTAGCCGTCTGGGAAGAAGATGCCTCCATTTAACTAATGACTCATTGGACGACCTTTGTGCCAAAATAGTTGTTTCGGGGAGCCTGAAACATCCTGAAATATTGATGAATTTCAAACTGTGAATGTTTTACAGTGTAAACACATGTATGTGAACATACATTGAACAGTATGCTTTTAACCAAAGTGCCTAACCGTACAGTTAGTGCAGGTGTTTTTAGGACAGGCGGCCACAGTGGAAATAACGAATATATTGTATGTTTGAGTGACTATACTTATGATGACCTACAATGACAGCATTCATCCCCTACACCCATCCCGAAAGCTGTTCTCTTAAAGGTCCGGTGTGTGGGATTTAGGGGGATCTATTGGCAGAAATGGAATTGTGTTTTCTTTACCTTAGAATGAGCACTTTTTTTTAGTACTGAGGGAGAGGGTCCTCTTTAGCAGGGTCCGCCATGTTTCCACAGTCTGCTTTTTGCCTTTTTGTGGCCACCATAGGTTCACGCTCAGAAAGGAAAGCTGACGTGAGGCATTCAGTTGGCTGTAATCTGCAGCTGCATCCAACACACTGGACCTTTAAAATGTTGTTACTTTGGGTTAATCTCCTCACAAATCACATTCTTGAGAACTTGTGGTGATGTTTCAATCTAAGTGACTATTAAGCGATAATGATAAACAGTAAAAGGGGACAGTAACAGTAGGGAAAGCTGAGAAGAACTGATAAGTCAGCGAACTGATTCTGCAATGTCAGCATTATACAGCAATATCCATCTATAGCTAACGTTAGCCACCATAAGCCACTGTTCATAACAGAAAAAGTAAGGTTACATGAATTCAGCATTTCCATTTATAAGAGAAAGGAATGTATTTCCTCTTTTAAAAGTTACAGTGGGAAGCCACTTCAAGTATAGAAATACAATAATCACACATATGCATTAACACACAGCTCTCCCAAAGTTTGTAGCACGCTTTGGGATAAACAGGACAAAAACTGATCATTTCCACAATCTTTCCTTTAACTGTGGAATATACAGGCATAAAATAAAACTCATTTTAGGATCTCAGTTAGGTGACAAATAGTGCAGAGGAGAAGGAAACAGTAGAGCAGATCCTATCGTGAAGAAATTCATCATGACTTTTGTTCCGGAAGCTTCATTAATGTCTGCTGTTGTTGCTGACAGTTTTGTAGAAATGTAATGTAGTTCATTCTTTATCATTCAGGGGAAGGTTAATCATGTGTGCTGCAGGTGACACATTACATTAAACACTCGTTCGATCCTTATCTAATCTAGAATGGCTTGAGAGCTAATTAACCTCTTAAACCCGAGCGCCCCCGGTACCGGGTCCGATTCCGGACCTCACAACAAACCTTTATAGCAGCCTGC
>JBBPCS010062300.1:0-17455 GCA_037974645.1 Hollardia meadi
TGTGTGTGTGTGTGTGTGTGTGTGTGTGTGTGTGTGTGTGTGTGTGTGTGTGTGTGTGAGACAGAGAGAGAGAGAGACCATACACGTGCTGCTCTGCGAGTGAGGATGCGGTGAAAGTGTGTGATGAAGTGCCCCGGGTGATCAGAGCCGAGCGGTGTGATTGGTTCCATCGACTCACATCGTTCCCCCTCGCCAAATCGAACTATTGTGCAGCTTTTGCACAGCTGAGACTCATTTTGCTCACAGGTTTTATTGATCTAGTCATGGAACACATGGAGATCGGTCAGAGATGAAAAGGTGCACAGGGGGAATAAACGTTTGCTTCAAGTCAGGTGGAAATGTTCTGTGGGAGCACTTTGAAATACTGTTGTTACTAAGTAAAAAAGGAAATATAACTTTTCTCTCTCTCTCTCTCTCTCTCTCTCTCTCTCTCTCCAGAAAGACTGTATAACTCCAATGGACGTGACTTGAGAAGGGCACTGTTCTCTCTAAAGCAGATTTTTCAGGTAACACACACACACATATTACACATGCAATTACTGTCAGCTTGTTGTTGGAGAATACAGTTGGTTATTGTGGCCACTGTGCGCTTCCATGATGACAGGGATCTCCAACAACGTGGCATTTCTCTCCCTGTGTGTGTACAGTATGTGTGGGTGTGTGTGTATGTGTTTGCCTGAATCTTTATTTTAAGATGAGAGGAGTCATTCACCTAAAATACCAAGGGCTTTTTTTTCCGGAGCACATACAAGAATACGCAGATATAATAGCACATGAGTTCAGCAAACAAAAGAGCGTTGTGAGAACTTTTAACAATTCCAGCATTATTCCAGCAATTTGCCCCAAAAAAGCATGGAAGTTCTGTCAGTACCTGATAGGGTTTGAGTAAGTTGAATGAAAGCATCCGTTACATCTCCTCGTCACACCGCTGCTGCTGCATAAAGCTTTGTGCAGCTTGGTTCCTACAGAAAACACAACTCCTACCTCCTATATTTTATTATAGCTTGTTCACCCAAAGCTCTTGAATAGGGCAAAGGAGTTAGACAGTCCAACTGAAGGCAGCGCAGCATTATTTGAAGACTACTACCTTGAAGGGCTTTCAACATCCTGTTAGTTTTGTTTTTGTAATAAGAGATGATGTGTCAAAAGGTACAAATTGGGAAACACGTGGTTGTTGACATGTGTGATGTGTGTATCAGCTGGCCTGAACCAGTAGGGGGGTTGGAAGTTTATGTACTGTCAACTTTAATCCTAATCCTGCACTTTACTGACACCATGCGATAAGAAAAGATAATGCAACTTTTTAAAAAATCCTGAGTTTTAAAGGGGGGGTTGTGTGGTTTGTATGTACGCAGCCAGTGTATGTTGTATTAATTCTTTGCCTGCTTTACTTCAGGATGACAAAGATCTGGTCCATGAGTTTGTGATCGCTGAAGGTTTGACGTGTCTCATCAAGGTGGGAGCAGAAGCTGACCAAAACTACCAGAACTACATATTAAGAGGTATAGACTCTTCCACTTTTTTATTGACCACAATCAGACACAGTATTGCAAGTAGACATTCTGAAATGAATGTACAATATATTTAGAATATTGTTAAGGGTGAAAAAAGAAAAAGGAAAAGAATAAAATAGACAATACAACAATACATAAAACATTTTTTTAAAAGAATTTATTATTACATTCATTAAATATAAACAAAAGTTTGTGTGTTACCAGTAAGCACAGTTAATAACACAAATAAAGGTAACAGAACCAAAAATAAACATTTGAACTTACAATGACTTTAGGCAATTAAAACATCATGAAATAGTTTACATTTGGTATTAACATCCATCTTGGCTGATCCAATCACAAGTAGACAGCTCTGAGTCACTCACTTCCTCACTCTATATGCAAATAAACAGGTATATCACTGGGACAAACAGACACAATGTTTTTTACACAAACAAAGAAATAACTTAATGTATAACATTTGCCGAATTTACAAGAAGGCCCAAATAATTAAGAATTTGTCATAGCGTTTCACCTAACGCAACAACTCACATAATTGAGTGATTTTTTGAAGGGAGTCTGGAGACTTCCCCCAGGAGTGATAGAGAAGCAGCCTGTATTGATTACTGTTCACTATATTTGTAATATTTGCCATGTTCACCATCAATACAATGTTCAAACAGCTGCTAAATGTTGGCAGGTAAGGTGCACTGACACATGGATGATTATAAGTTGCCGTAGGTGTTTCTCACGGTTTATTAAGTTTCTCCTCACTGAAACTCTAAAAACTGCATGATTTTTAAGGGAGTCTGCAGATATTGTGGTCACTAGTTCAATCAGTTGAAACAACCAATGTTTACAAACTTCTGCTGCTTACCTTAGCAGGTAAAAGAGCCCAAACACATAACTTGCTTACAGTGAACCAAAGTGTATAATCCATTGTGGCTCCTTCTTGTTGTTTCAGAGGACCTCAGTTGAGTAGGAACTCAAATGCATGACATGTGAAAGCTGAGTAAAAGAGGAAGGTCATGGATCAGGTTATCTTAAATACTGTTTGTTCGAAAATAGGATGTGTTTGAGGCGTGGTCTTTGTTCCCAAGCCTATTTATAAAACTTCATTAGAACTGTTCACTTGTGATCAGATCACTCAGGACCAAATGTAATACCAGGTCTGAACAGGGCCGATGATAACATAAGATTAGTAGAAGATAAGAATTGATTGAAAAATAGGGGCAGCACGGTGGTGCAGTGGTTAGCACTGTCGCAAGGTCCTGGGTTCGATTCCCAGCCAGGGCCTTTCTGTGTGGAGTTTGCATGTTGTCTGCGTGTCTGCATGGGTTACCTCCGGGTACTCCGGCATCCTCCCACCTCCAAAGACATTCAGGTTAGGTTAATTAGTGGTTTTAAAAATTGCCCGTAGGTGTGAATGTGAGTTTGTGGTTGTTTGTGAGCACTGTGATGAACTGGCGACCTGTCCAGTGTGTACCCTGCCTCTCGCCCAATGACAGCTGGGATAGGCTCCAGCCCCCCACGACCCTGCATAGGATAAGCGGCGATAGATAATGAATGAATGAATGATTGAAAAATAAAGATATAAAGAAATAGAAAAGGGGGTCTGAGGCTTAACGTAGATCTGGCAGGTTGATGACAACACATCAAAATAAAACAAAAATTTGTGATTTGAAATGCAATGACAAAATGAAAAATAACAATTCCATTAAAATAGTAAATTAGGATGTTATCGTAACAATATGAGATGCTGTATAACAATGAAGTATAACACATGCACACACACACACACCAGTCTTTTCCATAATTGGCACCAAACATGAGTACCATAATTGTGTGTTTTTGTTGACTCGTTTTTTTGCAGCACATGGCTCTTATCTGAGCAGTCAGGTCAAACACAAACCCAATGCCAACAGTGTAATGCTGGTTAATCTTTGTGTTTATTATAAACTTGATTCTTATCATATTGGCTGCATTATATCACCCTTAAAAAACCCACTATGGGTCAACCTCTAATTATAAGGCCATTTTTGTTTTGTGCAGTGAGCACAGTTGCATGCATCGATGTGGTGTGTATCAGTTTCCTTCCTCATCCAACACCCCAGCACAAATAGAACACTGAAAGGAAGAGCATGTACAACTCTTTATTCAAAGAAAGTAATGAACAAAAATAACTTTTTTAAAGGTGTAACAAAGAAACTGGATTGAGTACAGTTAATAAATCATCATATTGATTTTATTTTAACCACAAGATTATATATTCTCTAATCATGGCTGGTAATTGTCAAAACACCTAAAACCTGGTTTCATGTTAGTATTTCTCTATAACAGTAAACACTCAGAACAAAAAGTTAGAAAACAAAACAGCCTTAGTTATTGTCAGTGAAGAGAATAACACTTAAGAACTTGTGTGGGTGTGGCTGAATGACATTTCCTTTCTCTCCTATCAACCCTGCCTTCTTTTTATAGAGACAGGTGAAGAGCAGACAGGAAACAGGGTAGGGAGAAAGGGGATGACATGCAGCAAGGGGCCACAGGTGGGAGTTGAACCAGTGGCTGCTGCAGAGGACTTGGCCTCAGCACATGGGGCACCTGCTCTACCAACTGAGCTACAGGGGCACCCCAGCCCTACCTTCTTTAATAGCAACAAGAGCATAGACAAAATACAAATACAGCAATCTCTTGTGTAAAATATCAAAACTGTTTTAATTTGAACAGAAAATCGTGTGTTCATGTAGGACCCTTAACAAAAAAGAAAAGTTTTCTGGTCCTCAAATGAATGTCTGCATTACTCACTCAAGCTTTTATGTAATCTCAGAAACAATCTCCTAATGATGATCCTCCGTCTCAAATAATTTGGACACAGCTTTAATTTTTATATACAATGGATTGAAAGTCAATGCAGATCTTATACCATGAAGACAGTATAATAATGAAATTAGCCTTGAGTAAAAGATCTGGAAAGGCCGTTGAGCAACAGACAATTATATGTTCGCTCCAGCTCTACTTAAAAAGCCTTTGAAATGCAGAACAGAATGAATGAAGAACACCACAAGTCACATTGGCACTGTTATCATCATCGCTGTCATCGTTGCCATTGTCAATGCTGTCATCATCATCATCATCATTTAATTGCTTAATCAGAATGCCGTAAGGTCGAATAGAGCTCTCCACTATCTCTTTCTCCTCCTCAGCAGACGCTTCTGTATCAACAGGAATGAGCCAGAAGTCAGATCGTTGGCAAGTCTCTCTCTTTTTGGGATTGATTTGATTTTGCAGGATCACTCGGTGAAGGTCTTGGCACACCTCTCACTCTGAGCGACATATATATCTGGCGATGAGTAGATTACTCTTCCATATGCTGCTCCACGTCCTGGTTTGTGGTGACTCCTGATGATGCCTTTGGATCCATCTAGACTTGTCCCATGGAAGGAAACAGGCCATTCTTCAGGTGCAGAGTGACTCCTCCATCTATTGTCGCCCAACCAGGTGTCTCCGTCTGGATATTTAAAACAGGAAACTTGGCTGTGAATCAAAAATGGGGTGCTGTGGTGTGTGTGTCAGCTTCCGTAGAAAATCACTGTCCCAGCACTAGTAAAGCACTGAAGGGAAGAGAATGTACTACTCTTTATTTAAATACAGAAACTAACGAACGGTTAAACCAACAAAATAGGCATAACAAGGAAACTAAAAATTCAGTGAAAAAGAACTCACAATAGAGTTAAAAGCTTCAGAATGAGGATCCTTTGATACATTTGATTATCAGATATTGATTCTTTCAAAGTTTCTTAATCAAAAGATTTAATAAATATTTTCTAATAATAGCTAGTAATTCTTAAAACATCTGAAAACTTGGTTTAATTTCTCTGTATCAATAAGCATTCAAAAGAAGTTAGTAAAAATCAGGAAACAAATCATCCTTATACCACTTTTACACCAAAATTAAATGCAATTAAAAATAGGCAATTGACCCCATTCACACTTCCTTTAGACAAAGTAGCCCTTCTGTTTTAAAAAAAAATCTGATTTGTCACGTTCTACGTCACAAACGTGCCGGAAACAGGGTAAGTAAACCATAGTAAACACCAGGTAAACACTAGAAAGCAGCATGGAGGCCAGTGATGATGTTATGGTGGTTACTGTTTTGTATCTTTTACTACAGTCTCTCTTTCAACGGTCTACGTTGGTACAAAAGTGTAAAAAGAAAAATAGAACTGAAAAACCGCATCACGAAGTTCCTTGTTATTTACGCGCCACCGTCTGGATGTTGAATGCGCGTCATAGCATCGCGCCGGAAATGGGTCAGCAATTAGAGTGTCCACCCGGGTGTTACGTTTACTTCACAGCTCCGAGCCGGAGGCGATAAATACCCGTGAATACTGCAGGGTCAGTTGAGCCGGGAGTAAATCCACACACCAGACCTGTCCACTTCAGAGGGAAGAGCCTAGACAAAACACAAAGACAGAAATATCATTTGAAATAACAAAATTTCTTATTATTTACAATTTATGACAGACAACTGTGCATTTGTGTACGATTCTTTTGTTCATAGTAAGAACCTGATCGAGAAAATAGGTTTTCAGGGCCTATGAGTTTTATGTTCCAGTCCATCATGTTCGACCATAAAAGAATGACATACAGTACACAGCATGTTTTCAAATTCTAAATGAAACACAAATAATAACAGAAATAATAACTGTCAATTACTAAATCAGTGACTAAATAGTTCGAGTAGCAGTCCAAGCCAGAAAATCTTAAACAAAACACAGTAATTTGTATGTGTCATTAATCATCCAATTACACAACTTTGGCCCAATAATAGTATATTCAATACTCAAACTAAAGATTGCAACAATTTATATGCAGAAAATAAGTAAGCACAAGCATAGAATAAAGCCCCTTGAGCAACAGAGTAATAGATACCTGCTCTGACTCTTATTATACGAGTATGTCAGTGACATAATCAGTTGTCAACTCCAATCATCATCATCATCATCTTCTTCACTGCCTCCATCATTGCCAACATCATAGTCAATGTCCAAACAACATAACCAGCATTATCATTGTCGCTATCAGCTCCATCACCATCATCACAATTGTCATCAACATTCATCATCAATTTGCCATCATCGCCGCTGTCATTGCCGTCGTCATCATCATCCTCAATGTCCTCATTGCCATCTTCATAGCCAGCACCATCATCATCATCATCATTTAATTGCTTAATCAGAATGCCGTAAGGTCGAATAGAGCTCTCCACTATCTCTTTCTCCTCCTCAGCAGATGCTCTTTTTTCAACAGGAATGAGCCAGTAGTCCAATCGTTGCGGGCAGATCTCTCTTTTTAGGATTGATTCGATTTTGCAGGATCACTTTGTAACTTTTCCCCGTCGTCTCCGATGTGAAGGTCTTGGCATACCTCTCTCTCTCTCAGCGACATTAATATCTGCCGTTGAGTAGATTCCTCGACCATACAGATCCCCCTCTCCTGCACTGTAGCGACTGCTGATGACGCCTTTGGCTCCTTTTAAGCTCGTTCCATGGTAGGAAACAGGCCATTCTCCAGGTACAGAGTGACTCCTCCAACCATCGGTGCCCAACCAGGTGTCTCCATCTGGATATTTACCTTTGACCTTTAAGGCCATGCGATACCAACCTTTTGGGCGCTCATAGAGCTCATCACCTCTCGTACACTCAGCTGAGTTGGATACGTCAGTGAAGTCGCAGTCATACTCTGGATCAAAAAAATCTTCCTCCTTGATAAGGAGCTCCTTCGCATAAGCCTGTCGTTTCCCAGTGAGGTTGTGTAGATGAAATTCCTCCACAGACAAAATGTGTGAATTTCTCCCACGTCTGTTCTTTTCATAGGGTTTAATGATTCTTCCAAGAAGTGAGGATATAACTTCAATTCTCAAATTTGAGTCCAGATGCATGGTTGAGCAGGACAAGAGCAACGGTAGCGTTTCCTTTTCTCGCTCACGTTGGATGTGTTTTGTGCTTGCCTGCTGAAGTCGAATCTATTGTGTGCGACTGTGACAATCAACAATCATTATGAAAGACATCTGAACAACTTGAAACTTCAATGCAAAATGCTTGTAACAATCTCTCCATCTGCAGCTGCCTCTCTCTGTCTGTGGTCACCACTGTGTAGTCTTGGTCAATACCCCGCCCACAGCACTATATGATTGGTTACATGCCACGAATCATAGCCTATCACCACTGAAGGCTACTGTGCCACAGTCTAAAGAGGAACACATGCACTGGTTGGAGGTGCTTGATGAGCAAGGAGCTGCATTTCAGAGGGGAGGCGGTAGATATAGAAGTTGCAACAACACCACAATTATGATGTAGTTCTATGACAGCAAGCAGAAGGCAAACTGTTAAGTGCTCCAGTATATGAATGCAGTCCAGTCTCCAAATGAACCTTTCACCCCTGAGTAATAGATGAGAAGTACAACAGAAATAGTTGGTCCCAGCTGTTGGAATGACTCTCAGGACTTGCATTACTCACTTCAAATTGTTTTGGTTTAAATATTCACTCTCCACCATCTGTTTTGTCTCCTCATGAATGAAACGGTGGTATTTCGTACTGCTAATGTTTTTAGCATGAATTCGGCTTTTCAGGATGACACTGTAACCCTGCCCCGTTGACTCGTGTTGGCATACTCCTCTCTCTCAGCAACATGTGAACAGGTACCATTTCTGTTTGTTCCAAATTTGAGTCCAAATGAAAAGGATAGGAGCAAAGGTGATCTCCCTCTTTCGTCGTGCTTGTGTTGTTTGAGTTGTGTTCGCTTGTGACAGAAACTTACATTCAACATATGATGAAACATGAGATTGACTCCTGGTTTGGATGCAGTGCAATCTGCTCTGTGCTTTGACGTACAGCAACAGATGAGAGCTGCAACAGAGACTGCTGTGTTGCTTAACTGACTGGTTTAAATATAACTTAAAAAGAGGAACATGTAAAGTAAGTGAAAGTGCAAGTAAAGAGCTCTATGAGCTATGAGCTATGCTATTTTCTGCCCTGCACTTCTTTAGTGGTTTTGTCATAAAGACCCAAAGCATAATGAAGGAAACCCTTAATCCCTGATGGCTTTCGCTGTTATTTATAGCTACTGTAGATGAACCTGTGTGTTGCTCACAGTTGTCATTTGGTGTGCTTGCTTTGTTTACATTAAGTGTTGAATGATCATCTTTCTATATTTGTTGTGTCTCTAACTTTTAGTTTCTTTCTCATCCCCATCTCTCAGCTCTGGGGCAGATCATGCTGTATGTGGACGGGATGAATGGCGTCATCAGGCACGCTGAGACAATCCAGTGGCTGTACACTCTGGTTGGCTCAAAGGTATAGCCGAGCGTACATACAAAATAAATAAAAACAACCTCAACACATACACACGAACACACAAGCAGGATATCATCAGCCCTGAGCTAGCCAATCATTGTTTGGTAAGCATTATTTTTAGCTTTTCATACCCAGAAACACAAATACGTCTGCTACTGAATGTATTCTGTGTCCTGACCAGGGGGTGGTGTCTTTTGATGGTTTTGTGGTATCTTTTGAAAGATACACTTCTGCTTTGCACTGAAAGTCTTAATTCCAGTCCCTAAAATCCTACATTGTAGTTTTTGCATAGTTTTAAAATGTCTTTAATTTGATTTCTTTTCAACATGAACATGTCGTAGCACATATAACACGAACACACTAAACTTACCAGGGAATTACATCTATCATTGAACCATACAACAAAAGCACACATAACATGAACTGCGATGCACGTCTGACACGAGGAACCCGTAGTTCGGAAACAACTAGACAAAATGTTATTCACAGGCATACACATACATAAAAACAAATAAATAAATAAAGTCTATATGTACTTCCTTGTTGCTAATACTAAATCTATTACATGTGAATTGTACTATAGGAGCACCTAATGAACAAAGTTGAGGTTTACAGATAAACTGTTATGCGAGAAAAGAAATAACCACTGTAGATTTCCAAAATAATGGTCACAGCACCGTAATATATCCTTTTTTTATACTGTTTCTTGTCTCTACATGAGTTTTAACCTTCTTATTCCGCCCCTCAGTTCCGGCTGGTGGTGAAAACTGCTCTGAAGCTCTTGCTAGTGTTTGTGGAGTACTCCGAGTCCAACACCCCACTGCTGATAGAAGCCATCACCTCTGCGGACACCAAGAGAGGTATAAAAACCTTAACGCACCACCAGCTATTCTGTTGGCCGGTACTATTTGGTTTCTTGCTCAGGTTGATATATGGAGGCGTGGTTGGGTAGAAAGTGACAAAGTAATTCATGTTTTTATTTGTAATTTCCAGGCTGCAAGCCATGGTCCAATACTATGGAGATCTTGCATGAGAAGGATGGAGTGGACACAGAGCTGCTGGTGTACGCCATGACCCTCATCAATAAGGTGTCCATGTCTGTGGTGTCTATGTACTAAATGTTTATATATATATATATATATATATATATATCATTACATTTTTATACTGGATACAGGAAAATATAACTCTTAATCAAACCAAAATGAAATTTACTGAATATGCAATGTGATTCATCTTTCTACTTTTGTTTTTGCAGACGCTTGCAGCACTGCCTGACCAGGATTCCTTCTATGATATGGTGGATGGTCTGGAGGAACAGGGCATGGAGACGGTGTCCCAAAGACACCTGGGTCGAAAAGGCACTGATCTGGACTTGGTTGAGCAGCTCAACATCTATGAGGTTTGACATGCAACGACATGAGATCACAAAGATAATATTGCAAACTGGCATGGCATTGTAGCCATGGCATGACATGGCTGCAATGCCGAAGTCCTTTACTGATTTCAACAGTCTAGATGAGGCAACAACTGAAACAACTCACCTCTCGCAATATTTCAGAGCGAGACTGCTCCTCGAGGGAGACTTGTGCTTCTGGTTATATAAAATGGATTTTACTCCTTAAGAAAACAGACTATCTCTGTAGGGATCCTTTCTGTAATTTTGTTAGAGTAGCAATCTCAGGCTGTGAGTGGCAAAAAAAAGCACTTTTTGGGGACGTAACTAACAGTCGGAGTTGCCCCAAAGGATTATGTTGCAGCCATTGCAGCTGTGTCGTCACTGCTAGCTGAGGTGATATACTGGACCAATTCTAAACCTTTTGGGAAGTAAGAATCATTTACACCCCAAAATATGTTAATATGGGACCCAGGTTCAATGTGAAGCTCATGTAACCGCTCCCACTTCACACCCAATCAACTTTTCCCCCAGATGACCCTACGGCATGAAGACGGAGATGATGATGGCCAGCCTCCACCAACGGTACGCCGGGACCGCCGGCGAGTCAGCCTTGAGGGCGGGGACAAAAAGCGTGGCCTGGAGAGGAGGCGGAGCCGCAGGGCCTCTCTCGGGCGATCCGGCCATGCCTCCCCCTGCAGCCCTGCGTCCCCACAGAGAGCTGGCTTCAAGCCTTTCAGTGGACAGAGAGCTGAGGATGTGAGCGAGAGGTGAGAGGAGGGGACGATGAAGGAGTGTCAGAAGTTATTTAACAGAGCAGAGGCAGACGGGGGTCGTTTTCAGCAGGTGTAAAGAATGAAAGTGGTGTTAAATTGTCATCATTCTTGAGATGCACATGTGTTAACTGAGCTCAGGAGTGAAGTTCTGACTATCTTGTACTAACACTTTCTGCTCCAGAGCACTGTCAGGTTTCCTTCCATCCATGTAAGTTCAAAAGTCTCTCAGAAAAAGGTCATCTGCTGACCTCTGTGGCCTTCTGCCGATGTTTTTTTGTTGTTGCTGCTCTTCACCTCCTTGCTGTAACAGCTTCTAGTTTGTCTCCTGTGACAGAAAGCACTCTGAGTGTTTTTTTTTAAATTCTGAAATGAAACACTGGTGCAGATTTGTTCTCCACTAAAAGAAATATAAACTTTCCCAGCAGCCTCACAAACATTCAGGGTGTGCTTGCATTTCTAATACAAGCGCACACGTTATTAAACCAGCTCAGGCTTATTTCAGTGCTGTGTGTGTATGCACGAAAAGGGGAATTTGGAGGCTGGCTGTAGCTGTTCACCTCAGGTAAACATTTCCTTTCTATGTCCTCTCATCAATTGTAGCTCTTTGATTCCCTTAACGTGCCTCCTCCCTTCATCTCTTAATCCTAAGGTGACTGAAGCAGATTATGTCCCATGCTTCAGCAAGTGTTAAAATGGTTGACGCTTGCACCCGTTTGTACCCTGAAACAGAAGCCATATTGTGTGCGTAATTGTGCGAGTAATCCTTTAGCATATTGGTTTATTGAATGAAGTGGCGGATGAAAGTTGCACATGTCAAAGACTGCATCCTGCTTCATGTTATGCATGCACAGAAAAAACAAGCACAACATTTTTTTGGGCTGTCCCATTTGTCACACACATATGGGTCTGATCTAGTGGAACAACACCTGGCAGCACACTCTGAGTCAACTGCAACAAGGCTCTTCTGGTTTCACAAGATGAAACAGTTTGGTGACACTGATCTCAAGTCAGTTGTTCATCCATGACACACTCTCCTCTTAGCCTTCCTTTCCCTCTACCTTGTCATATTTTGTCTTTGTGTGCATATGAAACTATCTATCTGAAGGCTTGGAGTGTTTAATGAGAAACATTCAACCCTCCTCTCTCCTAGTTCATTTCTGTTGTCTCACTCCTTTTGTTCTTCTATAACCTTATCTGATGAATGACATGTGCTTGTTTGTTGTTGTTTGGTTGTGCAGCTGTAAACACTATTTCCACACATTAATCTCATCTAACCTTCCATCTCTCCCCTTCCTCTGTTCCATCTCTTCATTTCTTTATTGTGATGATTTTCGTTTGCATGCTCTTCTTATGTATCACATCATCTCTCCCTTCAATCCTTCCATTAAATGTTCCACCCATACATCCATTCCCCACCCCCAACTACCTCTACAGAGAGGAGGAATGTGAGGATGGGATAGAGGAGGAGGAGGAGGAAGAGGAGACTCCAGTGACTGAGTCTGATTCGGATGAGCAGGAGGGGGCAGATAGAGTGTCTAAACAGACCACCCCCAGGTATTTTAGGACATGGTGGTAACTTGGAAATTAAATAATGTCCTGTGTTCTTCTTATGTAAATAGAGGGTCTACTGTACATACGAAGCCACAAAGCTATTAAATGTTCTTTTGTTGTATATCTGGTTGGTTTGATCGCCTTGAGGTAGTTTCAATGGAATACCCTGCAGCTTCTATGCACATGGTGCCACTTCTCTTCTTCCCACAGTTATGCTTTCATTCATTCTCAATCCATTCCTCTGTTTCTAGCCCTGCTAGACATCTTCCAGCCATAGTTCACCGAACAACCCTCCAATCCATCACCATCACTTCCAGAAAGGAGAATATAAAAGAGGAGGAGAGGAATCGGACTGAACCTCCTCCAACAACCACCCTCCACTCCCCCTCTACCCCTACCTCCTCTCTTCCTGTCTCCTCCCCTCTGAGCCCCCCAGCCCAACCATCCCTTCTGGCCTCCCTGCTGGCCAGGAAGAGGTCCATCGTCACCGTCCCAGCTACCAAGGAGGTCAGCCCGCCATCGCGCGGCAGCTCCCGTCCCTCCCCCGACAGCCTGCCCTACCTGCCCCACTCACCCTTTCACCTATTCTCCTACGACCTTGATGAGGAGCCGTCGCCCCCGGCTCCGGCCAAACCCAGTG
Organism: Hollardia meadi; assembly: GCA_037974645.1. Classification (NCBI taxonomy): domain Eukaryota; kingdom Metazoa; phylum Chordata; class Actinopteri; order Tetraodontiformes; family Triacanthodidae; genus Hollardia; species Hollardia meadi. Next base: position 13,213 of record JBBPCS010062300.1, read on the forward strand.
AGGAGTCACCAAAAACAACATCGCCCAGGTCAGACGGAGAGCAAAACTCAAACCAAGAAGCACAGAAAGCTTTCTATGCATCTCTTCGACGTTGCACTTTTCTGTTTTCAGTTTCCACCTCTGTTTCTGGCGTTTATCCTGGCACCAGCTTGGATCTCTTCGCATCACTTTTGTCATTCATCACCTCCCCGTTTCACCAGTTCTTTTCAGTTCTTTGACTGCACAGCTTCACACCTTCAGTCTGTCAACGTTCTTATTATCACCTATTGTTCCTTCACATCTCTTTTTATCTGTTCTGTCAATGCATGGATACTCCACACTTGTTTGCAATCCTCACTTTGTTTCCCAGTGCCATGGCTTTTTCCTTCTTTCAAGAACAGCGCGAGTACGGTAGTGTTTTCGACTCTTCACCTGCATGTCTGTAGTGTCACTTCTTGCTTCTTAGTTTCATCCTTTGAATAGAATTTTGTATTTCCACATCCTTACTTTCTCGCTTCACTGTCCACTTTGATGTTATAAGTATATATTTTTCTCTTGCTCTATAGAATTGTCTTTCTATATGTCTTACACCTCACCTATACATATGTTGTTATGGTAACGCTATATTCAGGATGCTACACTTTACAGCCCTGTTCACAGTTAATTATGCATAGTAAAACCGACACACAATTCCATGATGTGTCCACCTATAATTAACTGTAATATGCTTGTAATACACTAGCCAAGGTAAAGGATCTTTTCAGATTCACAGTGGAGGAGGAACACCTTGCTGGGAATTTTCCAGAAACATAAGGGAATAAACACTACAGCAGTTACTAATTAGGCTCACATTCCTGTTGCACCACCAGTATTCCCGTTATGTAACAAGGTGTCACATTCGCTTTTGCCACCAGTTTCGCACCAACGAGTTAGTCACCAAGGTGACGTGTAACTGGATGTCTGTGGAGGTCACTCACTGTCACCTATTTTCTCACCCTTTCTCTCACCCAGGAATGGAAGTGTCACGTCCTATTCCTCTCTCAGCACCCCAAGTACACCCACCAGCTCCAGGTGAGACGAGAGTGCGCCTCCACACGTGTCTGCGCTCGAAAAACATTCTGGAAATACACACGCATGTACTGTAAACAAGTATATATTCATGTGCAATTGCATGAACAAACATGCGCACACTCTCATATAACATGTGAGTGTTACATACTGTTTGCAACCTCGTGATGCATTCACGGTGACATACGGAAGCAAATGGGATCTCAGCTCTCTGGTTCCCTTGTTATGAAGCTGCTCCTATTTCCTATTTCCTCCACAGAGAATACAGTCATTAAAACATAATTCATGGTGTGTTACATACTTGGGCTACTTTCACATAGCAGCTCTGTATATGCAGGGAGCATGTGTTGTGTTCATGTGTATGTTTAGCTGTTTATAAAGGTTTATTGCATCACAATGGGGAAGCAGATTAAACTAGTGCATCAAGGAACATCACATAAATACTTTGTACATGGCAAGATAATCAATAAATAATAATGAAGAAAAATGTCTTGGAAGAAATGTTATTATCGCACTGTGCTGAGTTTATAACGCCACACCGACTGTTTGGTGGTGTCATCCAATTTTATTTTGTCTATCTGTCCTTTCTTTAGACCTGCTTTGGGGGGTCTCCTGTCCTCCTCATACCGGCAACACCAGGAGTCTCTGGCGGCCGAGCGAGAGCGCCGCCGTGTGGAGAGGGAGGAGAGACTGCAGAGGATAGAGAGAGAGGAGCGGAACAAGCACAGGTGAGACGATTCTTTATTTATTTATTTTTAAAGCAATTTGAGATGAGAGAACAGCATTACATAAAAATTAAATACATTTCTAGCAATTTGGTATGGCGTTTCCAAAAAGATGGTGGATTAACAGATTTAAAATCAAATGTTCAATATTTAAACAATAGAGGCAGAAATATCCAGACTTTTTTTTCTCTAGTATGGATCAAGCTCAAAAAACAGCTTCCATAATGCAACTCTAAAGGCTTTGATGAGAACTCCCTGCCTCCTGAATAGGGTTGTGCCTGAACCAAAATGTTTCACCAGTTTAAGCTGCTACATAGTTCTGGAGCCTTGTTATCATCGTGATGTTGAAGGACACCCAGTGGAGACTCTAGGATGTCACTGCACCTGGCCAAGAAATAGTGCTGCAAATAAACCGCCATTGAACTGCAACTTGTCATTTTTACACTTTGGTTTTTGTAAAGATTAAATGAGCGACACATGTTAAGTCATGAGGCTAACCGGCTGCTTGCTGTACCAAATATGAAAATGGCTTCGGTCCTCTCATTTAACTCTCGACAAGAAAGTGAAAAAGCGCATTTACCAAAATGTCAAACTATTTCTTTTAGCAGCTTCTTTGCAGCTGCAAAATACAAAGTGATGACCATAGGGTGCATACAGTAGAATATGATATAGATTTTAATATAGATGTAAAAGAACGCTCAGCTCAACACAACTCAAATAACAATTAAGACAAGAAAAATGACAGTTTAAAAATTAATTGCAGAATTTAATTTCTAATGTGGAATTGTGTGCACGGTCTGTGAATGTGTCATATTCACATTGACAGGACGACAGAAGCCCGTACTGGTGTGGGGCTTATTATGTTTTAACAGTCTCTGTTTGTCTCTCACAGTCGCGACTATGTGGATAAAATGGAAGAGGCCAGGCTTGCACGGGAGGAGAGGTGAGTGTGTGCACTAAATAAAAACAATACACACTCACAGAACAGCTGAGCCCGTGGGGAATATGTTTCAGCCTGTGGTTTGGGAAGCTTGGTAGTAGTGTAATTTTACTCAGGCTAAAAAAAAGATGCCCTATGCTGCTGTGGGGATACTGAACCGATTTTCTCCACGATTTTCACACTGAATGCATGTGCACATACACAGACGTGCTTTCTCTCAAGCAGATGTACGTTTAAACACACACATACAAGAAGAATTTCCATGACCCTAGTAAATGTATGTGTGTGTGCAAATGGGGACCACAGAAAGCTAGAGATTTGTATGTGAGGTCACGATCAGATTTAGATCTGAACATACTCAACACAGCCATATATGGAATTAGCAAGGACTCCTTCTTCTTCTTCTTCTACGGCTGCCTTTTCTTCTTTTTCTTCTTTTGACAGTCTACTGTGTCAAGTGCATTTTCTGTGGGCTGAGACCTCTTTCACCCTCGATCGAAAGCACCGTTGACACATTAACATGCACAGTGTCAGTCAGAGTGAGAAGAAATAGAGGGAGACAAAAGCAAAAGAAAGCCATAAGCATTTGGATATAACAAAAGATGAAGAAAACAAGACACAAGGCAGCCAGAGGTTGACAGAAAGTCAGAGAGGGAGATGAATTGCTGAGTGAGCATGTGGGAGATGAATCCACATTTGTGTGTATCGATGGTGTATTTGAGTGTCACGGTTATCAGGAAAACATGAGTTCTTACCTTAGCTCACATCCCTGAGGGATGCATCTGTCTGACAAAAAGGACTTGCAATGAAATATGATACAGAGTCAGAGAGTGATTGTTATTGATCTTGGACACTTAAGTTGGACTGAAACAGGATTTCTGAATCATGTACTAAATATTTTTGGTAGTTATTTTTTCTGCTGGAACTTTGGCCTCATTCCTCATTTGAACGACGTGCTAATGGCTTAGTTGCAAGTTGCAAAGGGCTAATTCGCATGGTGAGCATGGCAAACATTATGCCTGCTAAACATGCTAGCATTATTATTGTGAGCATGTTAGCATTCTGCTGTTCTAACTAGCTAAATAAATCATAACAATCCATGTTATGTCATCATCGTCATCTATGGTATCAGAAATAGCACTCCAAAAAAAAGAAAAAAAGAAATAGCACTCCTGACAGATTTTGAATGCACTGACAATATCAGGTCAATATTTAATAATACACAGGCGTTTTATTGGTACAGCTTAGTAGACACATACAGTAAACAGCTTATCAAAGGGTGAGTTATGGACAATGATAGTCTGCTATGTTAGAGTGGTTTGGAAACTATCACTCAACGCCTTTTATTTACCTTTTAATTCTAAGTGTGTAAGGACATACAGCATATTGATGGGTTTGGTTCGTTTGGTTTCGCACACACACACACACACACACACACACACACCCATACACACACACACACCCATACACACACACACACACACACACACACACACACACACACACACACACACACACACACACACACACA
>JBBPCS010062321.1:0-17454 GCA_037974645.1 Hollardia meadi
TGCAGGCACCTACACTACTGATTTAACTGACAATCACACCTCATTGTAATTTTGGTTTATCTTGTGTTCCTTTTAATAAATTAATCATTGTTTTCGTTTTCAAATCGCGTCTCCCTCTCTTTTGTCATGGCCTCAGAGCCGGGTCGTGACATGGGCGCACATTCCCCTGCCCTACGACCTTGCCAAGGTAAGTGACGGTGGCTTTGGCAAACTCACACTTTGCCAAGTTCACTGTGAGGTGTGCATCACTTAGATGGTCAAACAGCTTTTTAATCCGGGTCACATGCTCTTCCCACGTATCACTGTAGACCACCACGTTGTCCAAGTAAACAGCACATCCCTCCAACCCTGACATCACCATATTCATGAGGCGCTGGAATGTCGCTGGTGCATTACGAAGTCCGAAGCTCATCACTGTATAAGAAAACAAACGAGATGGTGTTATAAAGGCAGAAATTTCCTTACCTGCCAGTAACCCTTTAACAAATCAAACTTGCTGACAAACTTCGCAGACCCAACCTGATCAAGACAATCTTCAACCCTCGGAAGTGGAAAAGCATCAGGCTTGGTGACCCCGTTTATCTTACGGTAGTCGGTGCAGAATGTGGGAGTTTTGTCAGATTTTTCAACAAGCAAACACGGAGAAGCCCAACTTGAAGAGGAGGGTTCTGCAATACCATTTTCAATCATATACTTTATTTCTCCATCCATCACCCTACATTTTTCCTCTGACACACGGTAAAAACGCTGACGAATGGGCTGTGCATTGCCTACGTCAATGTCATGCTCTATCCAGGTTGTACGGCTTGGCGTATCACTGAACAGATGTGGATAACCTTCAATGAGAGCAGACAACTGAGCACCCCGCTCATCTGTTAAATGAACAAACAAAGACTTGAGGTTACACAAAGTCTCAGAATTTCTTAACCTGCCATGTAACAGGCCGTCATCAGGTGCTTTCACCCCATCATCCTCTACTACCGAGGGAAAACTACTCACCATCACTGCCACTGAAACAGGTTTAGACTCTCTGCACCCACCCTCACTAGATGCAATGGACTGTGGCGCACGGACATGGTAAGGTTTCAGGAGGTTTCCATGGCAGAGTTGAGTTTTCTTCCTGCGCTTTGGAGTAGAAAGCAGGTAATTTTGATCTGAGACATGACGCAACACCGTAAATGGGCCAGTGAACTTTGCTTGAAAAGGAGAATTCACAATTTGCAACAAAGCGAATACCTGGTCATTGGAACTAAACTGCCGTTGCTCAGCTTTGTGGTCATAAAGGCGCTTAATTTTACCCTGTGTGTCACAGTCTGCTCTCATCCTCACCGGACACTCTGGTATTTTTCCACTCACCTCACCTCTGCTCCACTCTGTCAGTCAGCCACGCCCACCTTATCAGCCAAACTCCACTCACCTGGTCTCACAGCTGCTCCGGATCTGCAATCACCTCCCCATATAAGTTCCTGCTTCACTTCCCCTCATCGCCAGATTGTTCTTTGACTTCGATGCAAGACTCTCCAGCAATACCCTTTGGACTGATCTCCCGTTGCCGACCCTGCCTGCCTTTGACTCTCCTATCTCGTCTCTGCCCCAGAAAACCTAACAGCCTTCTGTCCCCGATCACGATACCTGCCTTCGTCCTGCCTGGTGTCTGTCTGCCTGTTCCTGTGGCTGTTTGACTTCCCCCTGCTTCTACCACGTCAAGTGAGTTTCAAGGTCTCCACTCCAGTGAGTCTGCCTGCCTCAGAGACCTGAAGCTGATTATCGCCACTGGTTTCTCCGGTGACATCTACTTCCTGACTCTATGCCATACTGCCAAGACTGTTGTATCAATAAAAGTCATTACCAACTTTATTCTGTGGTGTGTTGTGCTGCAACTGGGTCTTACCATTACCCGTTACAGTAGAATCTGGCCAGACATGGATCCAGCACACACCGTTTCAACACCACAGAATCGCTTCGAGAGGATCGAGACCGTCCTTCAACACCACGAAGCTTTGATGGCCGCTTCCGCTGCTGAAGCCAGAGAGTCTGCTAGCAATCAAGCACAGGCAATTGCGGCGTTAGTGACACAAGTCCAGTCACTAACTTCCAAGTTGTCTCCGTCGGGTGCTTCAGTGATTCCCCCTCCATCGGCAATTCCTACACACTCACCTCCTAGACTTTTCCTTGAACCCTGGGTAGGAACACCGGAACGATATGCTGGGGATCCGGAGACTTGTGGTCGTTTTCTGACGAACTGCTCCTTGTTATTTAACCTGCAACCTTACAAATTCGCCTCTGAGGAGGCAAAGGTTGCTTTCACCATTAACCATCTTACAGGGAGGGCTCGTCTCTGGGGAACGGCTGAGTGGGAGAGACGCACCCCCGCCTGTGCTTCTTTCCGGTTGTTTTCCGAAGAGTTACGCAAGGTTTTCGGCATGGGATCTTTTGGTTCTGACGCTGCTTGAAGCCTATTGAATATGCGTCAGGGTAACCAGACAGTGGAAGATTTTTCCATAGACTTTCGTACCAAGCCAGAGTGATTGGAATTCCTCTGCGCTTTGTGACGCTTTCCTCCATGGCCTAGCTGATTACATCAAAGACGAGATGGTTACCTACGATCTTCCGTCCACTCTGGATGGGGTAATCGAGCTGCCCACCCGCTTGGATCTTCGCATACAGGCATGAAGACGGGAGAAGAGGAGTAGCATGATGCCTCTGCAACTTCCAGTTCGTCCACGGGGATCCTCCGCAGCACTGCACACTCCTGCCGCCACCGCGGGGTCGAGCTCCGGTGAGTCTGAACCCATGCAGCTGGGTCGGACCTTTTTGACACCAGAAGAACAGGAGCACAGCCGTAAGGCTAATCTGTGCATGTACTGTGGTCAGGTCGGCCATTTTGTCTCTCGTTGTCCCGTAAAAGCCAGGGCTCACCAATAAGGAAGGGAGTGTTGGTGAGCCATATGTCTGCGAAATCTTCCTCCAACCTGAGACCTCTGTTCCACGTTCAACTCCTTCTCTCTGGTGATTCTCATCCTCTTGCCACCTTCGACTCTGGAGCTGACGCCAGTATTATTGATGAGGAACTTGCCAAGCAGTTGGGGTTAGGCCGAGTTCCTCTTCCCTGTCCTGTTCCTGCTAACGCCTTGGATGGTCATCTTTTGGGGACGGTGACTCATCAAACGGCTCCTGTCCATATGCTTCTGTCTGGCAATCACCATGAGACCATCCAGTTTCATATTCTGCCTTCTCCTTTCATTCCTCTGATTCTGGGTTATCCATGGCTTCGACGGCACAATCCCCACATTGATTGGTCTACAGGTGTCATTCTTGGTTGGGGAACATCTTTTCATCAGGTATGCCTCAAACAAGCTGTTACGCCCCGTTGCTCGTCATCACCCTGTATTGTGCCGGACATGTCTAACATCCCTCCTGAATATCATGATTTCAGAGAGGTCTTCAGCAAGGCCAAAGCCACTCCTCTGCCTCCTCACCGCCCTTATGACTGCGTCATAGATTTACAGCCCGGCGCGTGTCCTCCTAAGGGACGAGTATATTCACTGTCAGCTCCTGAAAAAGAGGCTATGGACACCTATAAAAATGACTCTTTGGCTGCTGGTATCATCCGCCCGTCCTCATCTCCTGCAGGGGCAGGATTTTTCTTCGTGGAGAAAAAGGATAAGACTTTGAGACCCTGCATTGATTACAGAGGGCTTAATGACATTACCATTAAGAACCTTTACCCCTTTCCACTCATCTCTTCTGCTTTCGAGCTACTTCAGGGGGCTAACATCTTCGATAAGCTCTACCTCCGCAATGCCTATCATCTGGTCCGGATTCGAGAAGGGGATGAGTGGAAGACGCGCTTTAACACCACATCTGGACATTATGAGTACTTGGTGATGCCTTTTGGACTCACAAACGCACCAGCCATCTTCCAGGCCTTTGTTAATGACCTGCTCAGAGACATGCTAAATAAGCATGTATTTGTCTATCTAGACGACATTCTGATCTTCTCCAAATCCAAAGAAGAACACATCCACCATGTCCAAGCCGTCCTGCAACGTCTTCCGGAAAACTCTGTCTTCGTTAAGGCAGAGAAGTGTGCGTTTCACGCCTCAGCCGTCTCGTTTCTGGGATACATCGTGGCACAGAACAGCTTACAGATGGACCCAGGAAGTATCAGCAGTCAAATCACTACAAAGGGTCCTGGGGTTCGCCAACTTCTACCGCCAATTCATATGCAACTACAGCTTCATCGCCCTTTGCCTTTTCAATGGAAGCAGGAGGCTGAAAAGCCTTTTCAGGCCCTCAAGTCCAGGTTTACGTCTGCCCCATCCTACAAATTCCTGATCAGCAGTTCATGGTGGAGGTGGATGCCTCCGATGTAGGGGTGGGGGCCATCCTGTCTCAACGCGCAGCCACCGACCACAAGCTTCATCCTTGCGCCTTTTTCTCTTGGCGACTGACATCTGCCAAGAGGAACTATGACATTGGGAACAGAGAATTGTTGGCTGTTAAGTTGGCCTTAGAGGAGTGGCGACACTGACTGGAAGGGACCAAACAACCATTCTTGGTTTGGACGGACCACAAGAACCTGGAGTACATCAGGACCGCAAAAAGATTAAACGCATGTCAGGCTCGGTGGTCTTTGTTCTTCACCAGATTTAACTTTTCCCTCTCCTATCGTCCGGGGTCCCGCAACATCAAACCTGATGCCTTGTCCTGGCAATTTCAGGGGGAGGAGGATTCTGTCTCCAAGACCGACTCTATTCTTCCTGCCCCTTGTGTGGTCACCACTTTAACCTGGGAGATTGAGGAGAGAGTTCGATCTGCTACCAGAGACCAACCTGGCCCCAGTGCCTGTCCACCTGATTGCCTGTTTGTTCCCTCAGCTTTGAGGGCAGATGTGCTCTTGTGGGGTCATTCCTCCAAACTTAACTGTCATCCAGGAATCCAGAGGACTCGGGACATGATCTCTCAGCAGTTTTGATGGGCCTCCTTGGAAGAAGACACACAGGACTTTGTGAATGCTTGCCCAGTATACAATCAACATAAACCATGCCATCAGGCTCCTGCAGGGTTTCTACGACCACTTCCGGTGCCTCATCGACCATGGTCCCACATCTCCTTGGACTTTGTCAAGGGTCTTCCCCTTTCTGGCGGCAAGACTGCCATTCTCACGGTGGTCGACCGTTTCAGTAAAATGGCTCATTTTGTACCTTTATCCAAGCTCCCTTCGGCCAAAGAAACAGCGAGGTTGGTCCTGCTGCATGTTTTTTGGCTCCATGGAATACCTGTTGGACCTCAGTTTACATCTGGATTTTGGTAGGAGTTTTGCAGTCAGCTGGGGGCAACCATCAGCCTATCCTCTGGGTTTCATCCCCAGTCCAATGGCCAGATGGAACGCAAGAACCAGGAAATGGAGACAGCACTATGGTGCATGGTTTCTCGCAATCCTTCCTCCTGGGCTCAACAACTTTTGAGGGTTGAATATGCCCATAATACCCTCACCAGCTCTGCCAAAGGTTTTCCCCCCTTCCAATGCGCTTATGGGTGCCAACGTCCCCTGTTTCCAGCCTTGGACGAGGAGACCTCCTGTCCTTCCCTACAGGCCTTCATTCGTCGTTGCCGCCGAACCTGGACCCAAGCACGAGCCTCCCTCCACCAAGCTGGTAACCGTTATGCCATCTCAGCCAATCAACATCGCACACAAGCCCCAGATTACAAGGTGGGACAGAAAGTAAGGCTCCGCCTGCAGGTCCTTCCGGGATTCCTGAGGAAAAAGAAGACACACTTGCAGGAGAGGAAGAGGAGTCACAGAAGGAAGAGGAAGAGAACTCTCTTTCTGAAGAGGAGGAGGAACTACCCCCTGAGCAAATGGATTTCTTATCAGAAGGTGAAGCTGTCAGTCTGCTCTCATCCTCACCTGACATGATATTTTTCCACTCACCTCTGCTCCACTCTGTCAGTCAGCCACGCCCACCTTATCAGCCAAACTCCACTCACCTGGTCTCACAGCTGCTCCGGATCTGCAATCACCTCCTCATATAAGCTCCTGCTTCATTTCCCCTCGTCGCCAGATTGTTCTTTGACTTCAATGCAAGACTCTTCAGCAATGCCCTTTGGACTGATTTCCCGTTGCCGACCCTGCCTGCTTTTGACTCCTGTCTTGTCTCTGCCCTGGAAAACCTAACAGCCTTCTGTCCCCGATCGCGATACCTGCCTTCATCGTGCCTGGTGTCTGTCTGCCTGTTCCTGTGGCTGTTTTGCTTTCCCCTGCTTCTACCACGTCAAGTGAGTTTCAAGATCTCCACTCCAGTTTTCCTGCCTCAGAGACTCGAAGCCGATTATTGTCGCTGGTTTCTCCAGTGACATCTACTTCCTGAATCCACGCCATACTGCCAAGACTGTTATATCAATAAAAGTCATTACCAACTTTATTCTGTGGTGTGTTGTGCTGCAACTGGGTCTTACCATTACCCGTTACAGAATCAGTCCGGTTGAAGATTGTATTATTACCAAAACATTTTCTCCTGCTATACAAGAGCACAATATAGAGGAGTTTACTGAGGGTCACAGTAAGTGAAAAGTTCATGACACGTTTCCTCTATTTCTTCTCATTGTTTTAATTTTAAACTCGGATAATGCAAACAAATAACGAATAATACAAATTACGTTACACCTCCTGACCATAAGAGGGCGCTTGACTGATGGTGCAGATATGAGCAATTGATGTTTTGAGTTTATATTTGCCCATTAAGGATGTTCATTTATCGTGCAGTAAACGGTAACACTGTAATGAATTGAATATATATATATATATATGTTAAATATAAAATGTTAAGCTTCGACAACACAATTTTATATTCAGCTGTCTGTTTAGTGCATAAGATAATCCATAATGCTGCTCCTCCACCATTGAAGAGCTTTGTTCAGCTCCGCTCTGAGCAAATGAGCAGAGCCTCAAGGAGATTGTAGCGTCCCTAAACGAGGCTCTGCCTTTTTTCTTTTAAAGCCATTAAAGAACGGAATGAGCTCCCTGTCAATTTGAAAACCTGCACAGATCACCACATTTTGTCCCGTGAAGTTAAAAAATGGATTTTGTCAGCATTAATTTGACATTTTTACGACCTGTTTTCATATCTTTGGATATGTACATGTAATATTTTGATATTTGTATTTAGCTCTGTGTTTGTTCCTATGAAACGTGCTGTGTGTGTGTGTGTGTGTGTGCGCGCGCGTGTCTGCGTGGATGTCAATAGGTTGCCATTTGTAGTGGAGATGATAGGTTTTGCTCCGTGTTTTATTGTTTCTGTTCACCTGCTCAGGGACTACAGGTGGAAATTAGCTAGTAGCTAAATCTGGTACAAAGCATCTTCTCTACTTGTCGGAGATTAATGTATTTTGTACATGGTCTCTGATATAAATATACTCAATAAATCAAATAAAATCAAATAATTCCTTTGTCATTGAGATAATGACGGTGTTTTATAATCTCACAAGGGGTTTATAACTCATTAATTCCACTCAGATGTATAAATCCATATCGTGCATCCCTAGTTTGGTTGTTGTGCATCATAACAGTGCATAGAGTCCTGTGTTTCATGTTGCTTTGTGTTTGTCGAAAAATTTGCCCTTTTCTTATTCTACCACTGGGGCGCCAACATTGAGAATCTTCAAATTGTCCATGACGGCTGAATCTAAATGTCCAGACTTCGCCGCCCTCATAGAGTCGTGGACTCTGTGGGTGCGTTCGCGGGGAGTCTGCAGAGTGCTGAGGGCTGCCCAAACCCACCCACAATTCACCCAGTCCACAAGGGCCCTCAAGTGGACTTTCTGCAGACTTTCAAAGAGTCCACTTGAGGTGCAGACTTCGCTGATGTAATTACCCACAATTCACTGCAATACAGACGTTACGTTGTTGTTTCCCAATTGCTGATTAAAAAACAAAAACACTTCTTACGAATGTGTAAAACAACTTTATTAAAACGTTCCTCGAGTCGTGTGGGCCATAAATAATATTAAACCACATCAACATACGCCTTCTCAGACTTGACGTGATGACAGTGAACATCTCACTGTACGTGTAACTGAAGTCTGCGAGGTCTCCAGAAGACCAGAGGGTGGACATTTGGATTCAGCCGTAGAGATTTAAAGCAGAGGTTGTGAAAGTCTTGATGACCGAGTGCCAATTTAGGGAGCCAGCATATGACTGAGGGCCACACAGGAAAACGCAGGAACTTGAAGGATTCGTGTTTGGTCTCATGGTGACATTTAACATTAAATTCCTGAAGCAGCAAATTCACCTGTTTGCAGATTAGCGACTACAATGTTTTTATGTTTTTAGTTCTTATAGAAATTATGGCCAATGTCATGTTTCATGTGCAGTAGCTGTGGCTAAAATCCTGAAATGTTTGTTTTTCAGGAAGTGTGTGTATGTAGATGTGAAGCTGGTGTTAACACTGATGTCCTCCTTCACTGTCCCTCCAGTAAAATCCCCGATGGTTCAGCAGTGAGGACGTGCAGCAGGAGGGCAGGACACATGAAGCCAGCAGTCTGTGTGTGTGCGTGTGTGTGTGTGTGTGTGTGCGTGTGTGTGTGTGTGCATGTGTTGGGGCAGAGGAGGGCCTGCAGAGTAACATCACCTCACAGTCCGGACATTCCCCCATCATGCTTTGTTCTCGGCAGTATTCACTAGATTTACACTGAAGCACACAGACACACACATACACACACATGTACGTATGTATGTACAGATGTGTGTTTTTCTTTTTGGATGAATGTTCACTTTCTTGACATTCAGTTTTGTTTTGAACTCAAACCGTGTTCAGCTCTTGGCTGTTGTTCAGTGTGTACGATGGTGTCTCGTGTGCATCATCGCCTTTTTTTCTTTCTTTTTTGTTTTTTCCAATGAAAGTGTATATATTATATATATTTTGTTATTTAAGATATTTTGGCACTCACAGATTTTCATTTCATGGTTTGGGTCATGCGCATGTTGGTCCGTGTTCATGGGTCCAGGTGAGTTTCAGGACAGGATACGATGTCGCGAGCCGCTCCTCAGTGGCAGCTCTTTACTGTCGGTTCAGTCACACTGAGAGAAGGCTTGTCAGTGTGTTTGTTTGATTTTTGATCCATACCAGTATTTGTAGAAATTGATATTAAAATTTACCACAAAAAAAGAGAAGATGAATGCTGATGCGTTTCCCCCAGAATTGATGTCTTAGTTAAATCATCAGGAGACACTAAAGCGCTAAATAATTAACAGTAACAGTAGTAATTTCAAACCACACACACTGGCAGCCTTCTTTTGCAAACTGCTGTCAAGCCCTTGTACTGTTTGTAAATACATGTAGTGTACAGAGCTGCTAGTGGTGGCCTCGGACTGTTACTGAAGGTGAAAAGGTCAAAGTTTAGTGATCTGCTGTGCCTGTTTTGAGAATGCATCATACACTGAATTTATTTTTGGTTTTCTGTGTTTTCTTTGTTTCCACTGAGAGCTAGTTGAGCCTGGAGTGTTCCAGTGTTTGTGCATGTTTAATGTGTTTACTGCAGATGACACATGCAGCTCGGCTGACGAGGCTGGCTGCAGGTTTTTAGGTCGATTTCTTTTGACCTTCTCGGCAGCCACAAGTTTCTGTACAGTTTAAACTTGCTTTACTTCGATAATTCATCACATGGAACATATAGTTTCTGCTTAAAGATACATTGCAGGATTATTATCAAGCCTGCTCTCCAAATGATAGCAAATCAGGTTAAACATGCAGCTACACTGGTACGCTCCTTTAAAGGCCCGTTTTGTGAATATGACGTACCGATTGCTCACTGTGTAGGTCATTGTGAAAAGATTTTGTTGCCGCGAGCGCTACATTGTCCAGATGACTTGCAACATTAACAACGTAGTGATATGTTTAGTTTTTTTCCCCACTGAGTTGAGGCGTTTTAAGTTGTAGAAATATCCAGGTACATGACATCCTCAGGCGAGAAGTGTCCTCACGTGCAGTGTGATGCTGTCGTTATGGTTTTGGAAAAGCTGCAAAAAGCCGTTAACACCAACCGTCTCCGGTGTGCAGTCGACTTTAAATACGACATTTTGCGTTCATTCTTCTTGATTTAATAACAGTGGGAAAACAAGTTTGAAACTCGACACTGCAATTATGTTCTTTTTTTCTAAGTGTGTGTAAATTAAGTACTGTACATGTGATTCTTTGATGCTTGTGTTTTGTTTTTTTTAAATATTTTTTGCAAGAAAATGCCAAATAAAAATGTTTCATTTAAACAGAGACAGATTTTTTTTTCTATGACTATTTTTGCAGAGGTATGTAAGAGCACTTAGTGTTGGATTGAGGTCACTGTTGGCCTTTTTTATTTGCCCACAGGCTCAACATGAACCAGAGCAGCAGCGAGTTCAATATGCTTTCTGTTAGCGCTGCACACTCCCACAGTGAGGAGACAGGAAGGAGCGTTGCCTCCAAACTGCAGTCAGCACGAGCTGGAAATGACTCCAACAGTAGCTCAGATTTCTATTCGGAGTCTGGAAGGAGAGAAAACACAGCTCACATCTGCTACGAATTCACTCTCCTCATAGCCGCTCTTCTCACTGCCAAAGAAATCAGCTATTCCCTTGTTAGTTAGTGTAAAGAGTACAACTCCAGGTGACAACAGCATGTCTAACGGTGGGATAAAGGAGAACAGAACAAAGCCAAAGCGATAACAATATTTTTTGCTTCTTTTACTACTTTAAATACTAACTATATTAATTGAAGCTTCAATACTAAAATACCTTAAATGTAGATAACTTGACAAACCGTTGATGAAATGATAAGTACTGTTTTATTCGGAGTCAAATTAGAGCAGTTAATTTACTCTTTGAAAGAATTTGTGTCAATGAATATTTATAGTCATTACGGACAAACCACACAGATCAGATGTTAAAGAAAATACTGTTTAATTAAAAAATCTTAATGGCTTAGGCATGAAAATATGGCAACAAAATGAATGCTGAGGATATTAAAAAGAATAAATAAAATCATATTTACACAAGCAACAATAAAGCAATGACAACTTTTAGTAGGCGAGTTCTTGTTGAAAAGGCGAGTGACCATGATTACACCACACGTATTATTATTAACCAGTGGGTCTGAACCGACACACCAGCAGAGTTTTACCAGTGAATCTGGGGGCAAGTGCGTGCGAGGCAGCGGAGCCTCTGGCAGTGATTCAAACATGACCGACAGCCTCAAGTGTCTCCTCACACAGCGGCACTTTCACAGTCGAGAATTAGTCCCTGTTAGAGTGAGTGAACACACAGCCGCAAGACTGACGAAACATTCTCTGTAAATCAACACGAGCTGAGGGGGGCGACAGACCACGCTTTTTGGTTTCAGGGCAATTAAAGCTGCAAGATCTCCATGGCACCACTGCAGATTCCCCAAACTCAGTCTTGTCAGCGGGGACACGATCACTCTACACAGGGACTATAACGGCATCATCTGAGTTTTTGCTTGTTTTACCGCTTTTCTTTTCCGGTTTACATCAATGAACGGCATCTTTCCGTACCACTTCCATCACATTAAGAAATACCTCTATTTTCCACTTTCAAGAGCATGGGGACATATTTCAAACTCATTTTTGTAAGAAAAGTATATCAAATTAAAATCTGTGTTATCGCAGTCTAATATGCCAGTATCAACTCGGGGCGGGCGATAATATATAATTTAGTTTTGATCCGATACAAAGCAAGACGAGGGCCAGCATCAACGATATGTCTCCGTTAATGACTTCATCACATACATGTTTAAACCACTAACATAAATAAAGATGGACAACCCGTCTCCACTTCCTCCCGTTGTACAAAAATGACATGTACTGCAGCCAGCCACCAGGGGGCAATGCAGAGGGCTTCACTTTCGGGGGGCCGTCTTGTCATCCATCTTTATTTACAGTCAGTGGTTTAAAAACAGGACAGTTCTAAGTGGTAAATTAAAATTAAAATTAAAATCAATCCTACTGACGATAGCCAAAAGGAGACTTTGTATCGGTAGTATCAATAGTTTGGGTATCGATCCCCCCACCACTTGTGTCAACATATATCAGCCAATAAGTAACAAGAAACTGCAGCACAGAAATGCATTTTCTTTCCTTTGGCGAATGCAGTGAACAATGGTAACAATGATCTGTTTAGAAACTGCATATCAAATGACTCCATGTGGAACTCTAAACTCTTGCTAAACTGTTACTTTAACACTGTTAGAAAAGGGATGACATTTTAAACAAGAGGCTGTGCCGGTGTCCATGTTCATTTAAGCAGTAAACATGGAGGAACTTTTTGTTTTGTTTTGGTTAGTCTGCTGGCTTGTGCAGGTCGTGGTGGACAGAAGGCACATTTACATGTTACTGCAGAAATCAAAAGTGACAATGGAGGATCTACTCTGGAAAGGAAAAAAAGGAGAACTTGCACTAATTGAAGGGGAGACTTCAGACTTACTTATCTGTTTATATGAGTGTTCCTAAATGTGTGCATTAATATGGAACAGCCATCTTATAATGGATGAAGCCTCTCTGAAAATGTATTTGTATTCAGCACCGACGTACTGGACTTATATCAGATTCCGGCTTTGATGTGGCAGACATCTTTTCATCTTTGCTCTGAATGAGCCCACGATTCTGTGGTTGGGTTAATGTACAGATATGACACCACAATGCCACTGTAAGGAGATACACCATAAAAGTAAGGGAGAGACAGCTTTTCAATTTTATGTGTTCATCTGAATATTTTGATTTAGAATGGATGCGAATCCAACTGATGACTTGGCATCAAGGACTTAAACTCGACTTTATCCAGGACAGGACGTCTACTTGTCGCAGCATGGTTCGAACTCTTGACATTTCAGTCACTCGGTTTATAAATTATTTATGGGAACACTGCTGATGATAAGAAGACAGTTAGTATTCTCCTTGGCAACTTTTAAGGTGGAAAAAACAAGACTAGAGTTTGCAAACATGCTAGCAGCTTTGAGAATTGTGAAAAATGCCTGAAAGCCTGAGTTGATGTTGCTAGTTTTGTCCGGTCAAGAAGCTGGAACTGTGAAATGTTTTGTCTTTGTTGAAGAGAAGCTCAACTAATATATCCACTTACTGAATCACACGACGTAGCTAGCATGTAAGCACAGAAGTCAAATAAATGGTTGACATGGATAGCTTATTATCTAATCACCGTATTTCAAGTATTTATCTATAACTTCTAATAGTACTGCTTAGATGGTTAGCTAGAAGTAATTGACAAATAACTGAACTTGTTAGCTTAACTTAATGGATAAACAGTTGAAATAGTTAGGCTAGCTTAAAGTATTAAATGGTAAAGAAGCTAAAAGTAAGTTATCCAAGTAATTAAAGGTAATGGATGAATGGCTGAAATAGTTAATAGTATTAAATAGTGAAAATAGAAAAAGAAAAAACGTATCAGAAACGGTTGGAATAGTTATAGCTAAAAGTATTACAAATAACTGTGAAACAACTTTAGCGAATATGTTGAAATAGTTAGCTAGTTGAAATAGATAGCTAAAATTATTGATAAATTACTAAAATACTGTCAATTACTTTAAGTAATGAACAAACAGTTGAAATAGTTCAATAAAAGTCTTTGAAAACATGGTGAGAAAGCTGAAAGTAATGGATAAATGGCTAAAATGTCCAGTTTCTATCGCTTCAAGTGGTAGTTGTGTTACCACTACTGGTAGAGGGTGAATTGGTATTTTCAACATTCATCTCGCAACAAATTTTATGAACTTCCGAGTGACTGAAATGTCTGAGTTGCACAAGATAAGCCTACAGGAATGTGACGGGTAGTAGTATGATGGGTGAGTCATTGAAACCAAATTTTTAAATTGGAGGAAGTGAATGGCCCCAAATCTGATACAGGCAAGGTGACGATAAGAAAGAAAATCCGATCCTTGGGAAAGTAGGTCGTAAGTTTGTGCTCATCCACAACGTTCCCAATATTATATCATCGTCTCTCTGTGGCTTTTAGAATTTGTTCATTCATTACATTCATCCCTGGCTTATTACTGAGTACCTGAGTGCCTTAGAGCTCAATCCCTTTCAATCTGACTTCTCAGAACCTCCTGAATCTGTTCTGGGTACAAAAGTGATGCTGAGCGAGATTATGTCAACATGTGAGAAGAAATCAAACAGCACATGTTCAAGTCCTTTCGCTTTTTTTAGTGAGAAACTATAAGAATATAGAGAAGCTTTTAGGTAAATAAAACAGCCTTCAATGTCATGGAAGGGTGATGGAACTGAACGACAAAAGAAACTTATGAAAATTCAGCCATTGTTAGTTTTACACACAGCACTACGCCTTATGAGAGTACTTACACATTAAAGTTGTTATTTCATTATAGAACCATCATTGCAACTATGGAGTGAACTCGTGAAATGCCATCGGAACAGAGCGAGCCACAGTACGACGTGAAGCCCTGCAATACTGCACTGCGACTGAACATTCACATTCATCAGCATGAGCACACACGCCACTGACTTAATCACTAATTTTTCCGACCGAACTCGTGTCGCTACATATTCGTACGCCACAATTTGCCGAGAAGCCCGTAAAGCACCAAAATGAAAACGGCTGCCAGCAGCGGGACGCTGAGTCAGAAGCAATGATCCGCAGGGTCCCTCAACTGATCAAAGTCACTGTAGCTTCAACACTTCAAGCTTAATGAGAGAAAAGGTACTCGGACTGAGGGGAAACACCGCCACAGCACGAGTGGACCTCAGCAAAGTACAACAGGGTCAAAGCTTAGCTACAGAGAGCTCACGTTTAAAGGCTTCGATTCTCTGTGTATACTGCGTTCAGGTCATATTGGACTTGTCTGCCTCTACTGGGCTGCTCCTAGAACCAAACTGGACCCAAAGTTTGTACAGAACTACCAATAGGTAAGTCCGTTACTGGGAGACTCATCCTCCTTCTGGGCCAAAAAACCTCAAGAAACAAGAGATTTTGATGCATTTTCAACCACCTTACATTGACACACAGCAGTTCAAGATGATCAAAATAATATATTTTCACACTAAAACTCCACCTGGTGCAGTTTTGAAGATATCTCAATGACTAGAACTTCTATTATGACGTGAACGCAGCATTACTCCTCAGAGTAAAGCCATTTGGCAAGTACTTGTGGCCCTGCAGGAAGGTGCTTGGTAAATGCTATCCATGATAATGGCACAGAGTGGAGACAGACGAGACAGAGAGGATGGGAGTGCCCGGAGTGACTATGTGGCGATGTGTGCCGTGGAGGGGATGGAGACAAACTCGCGCAGGATGTTCTTGGCCGTCTCCAGGTTGTTCTGGGCGATCATCAGAGCTTTCTGGATGTCCTGGATGGAGTAGCCCTGGGACATCAGGCATTCAATCTCCCCGTTTAGGGCCAGGCTTCCTGGGCCTGCTGCAGGTGGAGGAGGAGGTGGAGGGGACACAGAGGAGGAGGGACCAGGGAGGTCTGGCAATGGAGCGGGAAATTCACGGTTTACAGGCCGAGGCCGTCGGTCGGAGTTGGCTCGCCGTGGTAGGGGTTTGGGGGGACGTTCAGGGTCACCACCTGCTGCAAACATACCTGGAAACACACAGGTAAGTAGACAATAGTCTGTAAAATTGGGAAACATTGTGTTGGATTCAAGTACCAGAGGGAATACAGAGGTTTTTGATTGTTGTTGGTCAACTTAGCAATCATAGAAGTGAACACAGATATAGTTAAAGAGGAAATATACAACTTTTTTGCTTAACTCATTATGAAGTAAATTTGAATCGCACAGTGTTATTGCTGAAGAAAAATGACACCATCCACGTTTAGACTGGTTCCCTGTAAACCTCGCTTTCACTGTGCTATTCATGCTGCCACCAGTCTGGAAAAATGAAGGTGATAGTGATAGAAACCGAGATAAGACAAGAGCGAACGGACAGACATTCACTCGTCGGACTCACAGTCACTCGACTCACATTCATTCTTATGGCTGCTTTTGCGTTGGACAGTATCCAGACATGCAGTGATCAAGCTTTAAGGCAATATATATATGTTTATGAGCAAAATAAACTGTGGAAAGTAGTTCCTCTCATCTATGTCCAAGTGACAATGGCTGCATTTAACTGAAGACACCTTTAAAGCTTCTCATCCAGAGGAGTTAAGACTGTGTCAAAGGGTTCAAAGCTCCAGAAACAAACAAGCAAGTGGACGTACACACATACCGTATGCTGCGGGCCTGTACGGGATTTATGCTTGTTTACTAACAACATGAGAATGATAAGGCAAACAACATGATTTAGAAGCTTGTGTCACAAAACAATTTATAGAAATACATACTGGCTTCTACTGCACTGTCTATGCTGAGAGTGCTGAAGGCAGCCGAGGGGCCACTCATATCTGACAGGGTTCTTCTGGTGGGGGCAGGAGGGACGACCGGTCTGGGAAAGTCGTACTCGTAAACATCCTCCTCACTGATCTCCTCCTTCTTGTCCTGGATAACCACAGCCGACTGTTGCGGGTGGTCTGAAACATCACAACATCACAACGATGACTACCGGTAGTCAATGTACAACACACAGTTCACATACTGAGTGAGCAGGAAAATAAATATTAACGTGCTTCAAGAAAATATTAGTGATGGCATTAATACACAATATAGTGAACTTAAGTATTTAAGTTCTTGTATTAGGGGCTCAGTGCCAGAGTAAGGGTAAGAGTTTAAGGGTAAAACAGCAAGATATTCTCCTTTATTTTCTATTAGGTCAGTGATAATTAGGTGTGAATGTTACCCAGGTCAGAATCCTGTGCTGTCTCAGATGAACCAGCCTGGGTCTGGATATTACACATGGACTCGTACACTTGGGGGTCCTCAGAGTCACTGTCACCCACCTCATTGCTGGGACAAGGAAAGAGAGAAAGAATAATCATTTGGAGCGTGAAATCATTTGTCCTTTTTTATGTCCCTTTTTTTTATGCCCTCAAAAAATGTGACTTCAACACAACAAAAAGCAAAAAGCCTACAAAACAACAAACGATAATAATCTATAACAAGTTTTGTACATTAAAATATATTTACATATATAGTAGTATAATTAAAACCCTTTTCTGTATTAAATATAATCAAATAAAAGCAACATTACATCTTTTGATGACAGAACTTGAGAAATTGCTTTTTTTAATGCGCTTGTTTTCAACTCCGCCTTAAAAATATCCTTGATATGATATAATGATGATACAAATATATTGATACTGCAAGCAGAGGGATTTAACCGCCGTCTTGTAGGGATGCAACGAAATGAAAATTCTTGGCCGAAACCGAAAATAATGAAACACTTGGCCGAAGGTGTTTTTTTTCGCAGTTTTTCCATTTATTTTGCCAATTTTTTCACCATTGCATAAATTAAATAGCCTAAATGTGCTTTTTACTTTTTTGTCTTGCTTT
>JBBPCS010062342.1:0-17453 GCA_037974645.1 Hollardia meadi
TTAGGCTGAATATTTACCGCAGTCTGCCTGAATGTAACAAATAGCCTGTGTTGCGTTCATGCGTTGTCACGTAAATACTCCAGCACTGAATAGGCCATAGCACAACACAGCAGCATGTCAGGTAGCCCGAACCTGAGCCTAACCCAAACATGACATCTAAATTCTTATCAGAACCGACACTCTATTTCACATACACATAGTCATTTTATCCATTGTTAATATAAAATAAATGATGAGAAAAGATTTAAAGACTAACCCTAATCCTAACTTATTTGTTATCGGTATCAGTAGACTTTATTTGCCCCAAAAGACTTAAAGCAGCTCTGCATGGGCCATATAACTTAAATAGGATGTCGATGCTTAATGCAGAGGGCTGTTGGAATTTTGCCTTTCTGGTCTATGTTGTATTGTCATATAATAGGGCCTATGCAGTAAGAAATTAATCCTTTACGCACTAGAACAGTTTTCTGTGCAGAGTTTCCACCTGAACAAATTCTTCCTTCTTTAATTCTTTATGAATGTGTCTCCCTTTTTCTTTCACTCTCTCAGCTGCAGATATCTCCTCTTCCAATTGCTGCTGTAGCCTGATGGTGGCAGATTAGACGTTAATCAGGAGAATTGTTCCTATATAAACCTATTTTAATGGCACCAAATAGCAGAGCCAAGCCAAATGGGCACTCATTAGCCAAGGAGAACTTTCATTGTGACTCCTTATATGTATATTATGCTTATCAGTTCTGTCAACAGAATCATATTTAAGTGAACTATTACTCCTATTACTATTACTCCTTTACTTACTTTACTATTACTTACTATTACGCCTCCAGCATTTTCCCATTCCTGTCATTTGAGCCATGTCCTGTTTACCTCAATGCTGTTGTTTTTCTTTTTGTTGCATGCCATGATTAAATTGTTTTGATAGTAGAATGACCTTCAGAGGACAGACAAGTACCATTAACATAATTATTGTTACTAAAGAAATGTGAAAAGCATTTGAACAACTACATAGAGTTGAAGTGAAGCTATTTGGATCTGGAGATTAAATTCATTGCTTTTCCATAGCTACATCATTCACTTCAATAGGGAATAATAATAAATAAGCAATAAGATGATAATAATAATGATTTTACTGTAGGTTTGTTGTTTTCATTGCCTCTGAGTCCTGAGCATGCACATTCATCTATCACTCTACAGTACCCTCTGGTCAAAGATTTAGCTGAGCGTCAGACCATAGTCCCATGTGCATTCATGCACAGACGTTTGCTCCATTATTTTATGCGCTCTGCATGCGTGTCAGCACGTCTTGCACGTCTTTGTATGTGTATGTACCTGATGTGCAAAAGACCAACTGCACAAACCATTTTGTAATGATGGTTTCCCACCAGTGTGCGAAGTGAGACATGTCGGTAGGGGCTGCCAAATGAAGGGCACACGCCAGACAGACAACAGGACAGAAAGTGAAATATTTGTTCGTAGGCCACTTTTCCATGCTGTGATGAAATGCTAGCTGCTTTTCCATGTGAGGAACCAGAAATGTGGAAAGAGGGAGGCCAAGCTCAGAAACCAATCTTTAAATTGTGTGAGAGGACCTTCCCACCCAGAGACAGAGGCACACATACTGCCAAGAGTCTGTAGTTTAAATTAAATAAAGTTATCTGATTATCCTGTCTATTGTCATGACCCACTTAGCCTGAATGATAAAGCCTGTAACCTGCCTGCTAACATTTTTGTGTACACTGGAAGAGATGAGTTCAGCTGGTGTTAACACTACAAATAAAAGTTCATTAAATATGCTTCAGTGATTTCCCATGCATGTTTTGAACACCCACTCTTCCTCTTGCATGGAGTGAGTTAATTCAGGCATCTACAGTGAGCTATGGGAAACCAAGAGTTTTTCTTTCATGAGGCAGAGTCCCTGAATTGGATGGGATTGGTGGTACCTCGGTCTATTTTGGTCTTTTCCAACGTTGAGACTGCAAGTTAACTGGTAATTTACAACCATAAAGTCAATTGTTGTTATGTAAGAACAGTTTTATACTGTATATTTACAATTACATCATTTAATTTCTTGTCTCGCTCTGTTGCTTATTCTTTTCCGATGTCTCACAGAGTGTCTTCTAATCGAATTCCTCGTTTATCTGAGAGTGAAATCATGCTTCCTCTTGAGTTAGAGTTTCCTGGATTGCTGCCTGTTTGGTTGTCTCTAGTATTTCCCCATTCCTCCCCCACCAAAATGGATCCCTGATGCCAGGGGGGCAGGTCCAGGCTTAGGCCAAAGACAATTTGATGCTTGAGAGGTAAACTAATGGGGCTTTACACATGTGTTGGCTTGGTTCGACTCGACTCGCAGTTGTCTTAAGTGTATAATGTTTAAAACCAGCGGGCTCATTGAGGCTGTGAGATAATTTTCACGTCGTCAGATATTTCACATATTTTCACATATTTGACATATTTTCAACTCCGTGCCCACCCAATAAAGTTGTAGCACCCCGAAAAAAGACACTGGGTGCAGCGCTTTTTCTCTAGGCGGCCACATGCTGCTGCATATTCTTTCTCCTCATTGGGAATACTTGAAAAAAGATGCTGGCACTCAAACACACAATGCAGACACAGGCCCTTAGCATTGCAGCACCAGCTATATACAGTAAGTCTAAAATATCAACTCAAACATCATCATCACTTAGACTTCTTCTGATTTCACCTTAAGCAGAAGCGGTGGCACCTCTTCATAGACACCTGCACTTTTCACATTTTTCAACAGGTGTGAGGCACTTGATCACACTGTAGATTGCGCAATGTCTCCATCTCCATCACATATCACCAATGTAGGAAGACAACTGCTCTATATGTGGATTGAAAAAGTAGAAGCAGAAGAATTATATTAAAATAGCAATGACACAGTATCTTAACACAATTAAATGCATGTTTTTTAGTGCATATCAAATCATGTTCAGAAATGCTGCTGCTACATAAGAGTTGACACCATACTACTGTGTGAACACAGTGTGTCAAGCTATGTGTTAATTCAAAACAGGTGCACACTCTCACGCTCGCTTGTCATTGACAATTTCCAGAATCACAGTGAATCAAGTTTCCCCTCTGGGCTTTTTTTAACCCTCGATGCGGTCATGGCACAAAGGAAATTTCCAGTGCTGCATGTCCGCGTGTTGAATGAATGCTGTTGCCGTGTGTGCTGTGTAAACTTGACCTCCATCTGTGGTTCCAAAAGCAGGTAGAGCCCAGATGGCAAGATTGCAACTGACCACGCTTTGACCCCTAAAGCCAACCTCCAACCAACAGTATCACAACCGCAGGCAAAAAATGAAAGTATTTGACTGTGTGTGAACGCCACATTAAAGGCAAGAGTATGACTTTTTTTTTCTGCATTGCTCATGTGTCACTTTTCATAGCCATCCTGGTAAGAGAGTGGATGAGTGATGAGGCTGGCAATCTGTTCAGCCTGGGAATCTCATCCCCAGGCATCTCTGAACTCTGTGACAGGACATCACAACAAATAGCATGAGGATCATAGGTGCCAATGACATGGGTGCTCTGGTGCTCGAGCACCCACCAAAAAGGTTGAGCACCCACGGGGAAGCCGATCAAAAAATAGGATTAAAGGATTATTAAGGATTATAAATTAAAGGAAGCGCGTCATCCATAGTGGAGACAAAACAGGAAGAGGCAATGGTCTCCTCGGTCACTATCCCCAGGTAACAGTGAGCACGTGGAGTAACTTATGCCCTGCATAAGACAAAAAAAACAGCTGATGGAGAAGGCAAAGAAGTGATAGAAACCGTTGTAAAACAAGAGCGAACGGATGGGCATTCACTCGATGGAAAGCGCTCCAGTGTTGTGCCGAAATCTGTTCCCCAGTCGATACGTGTTTCCCCTTACCAACAGGACTTGAGAGCATTCAAAACCGACATTCTTTCTACTAGATCAGTAACAACACCTGTCTACTTATTAATATAACCGAGTGTTTACTCTGCCTTTATCATAGCACTGAGACCAGAGTTTCTAGGTCCAGTTGGAATTCTTATGGTTGATTTTGCTTTGGACAGCGGCCAGGCTACTAACGCTATTGTTGCAACCGCTGCATCAACAATGATACCACTTGGAAACTCTAGGGGTAGGAAAGTTGTCCATTTCCACTTTAACTTTGGCTGCAGCAAAAGGAGCCTCCTTACATGAGCAGGAATAGGAGTCTTTGATCAGTCAACAGACTAGCCGCTGTAATAAAAAAAAAAAACAGCTGTAGTTGTTAGCATGTGGTCTGAGAACAAACCTTTCTCTCCCCCATACAATACATTGTGTTTTACCCTCTGTGTTGTCTCACCCGGGCTTCAGGGTGCAACCTAGGTCTGTGGGTATGCTGCCTCAGTCAGGCGCTGTTTGTAAATCCAGACACAATACATCAGATGATCAGATTCCTTCAGCCATTCATTCCGTATCAGATAAACCTGCATTTCACCGTTCACCTTCTGACCTAAACCTCACTTCTACCTGCAGCCTGGTTGTTTTCCAGTTAGGACAAAGGTGAGTCAGCAATAGTGAATCTGTGAACTGATTAGACATTGTGACATAACACAGAGCTGCATGCTTATCAGTATATGAATTATGCAACTTCAGAAATATGATAAAACTCTGATGTTTGTCATTTAAGCTCTGGTTGAAGTGCGAGGAGTAGCCTACAGCTGGCACAGATGGATTTTTAGGGGAACAGAATTGTTTTTAGACTCAGGTAATAAGTTTCACTCTGATAGTGGCTGCAAAGCACTGAGGCTTTTCTGGTGAATTTAGTACATAATGGCTGAACAAACAGTGTTGCATTTGCGCGACTAGAATTATCAGAAATCCAGAAGATAACATAGGCTGTTTTTACTGGAGGAGACAATGGGAAATGAGGACTTGGTGGGATGGTGGGAGTGAAGGGTGGGGGTATATGAGACCACTGAACTTGGACATGTCTGGGTTTCTTTACGCCAGTATGATTAATCTCACACTTACACCCACAGAGAGCCAGGGCCAATGGGGGTTTGTGGGAACTTTGCTCAGAACAATGGGAATCCTCAGTACATTAGATTCTTCGAAGACTAGTTCCCTTGAGCCATAAGGTAGGCCTATATATGTTCTAAACAGGAAAACAAGAGATAGTTGGATAAACCTATATATTTATTTTTAGTGCCTCTGGTGTTTATTTTAGGTCCAGCAGTGCAGTTTAGAGTTGCTTGTCAATTGTTATATTGATATTCCTGTCTTGTTCTCAGGCCCTCAGGCTGGTCTCCATATGGCCATCCCCTGTGTCAATCGCTGCCACAATGCAGCCATAGTTGAATCCTGTTCAACTTTTCTTACTTATAACACCAGCGCTAAGGGCTCAGAGACAATTGCAAAAAAAAATCAAAAGGCCGAAACTTTTCTTGTGTTGCTCATAAATGAGAAGAAGATGGACAGGCAATTACATTACATTACATTTTATCAACTCATATGTGTTGGCATAACGTAGTAATATCTTAAAATTTTTATAACTTATAATTTTAATAATTTCAAATTCAATAACTACATAACAGTTACTAATGCCCGCAGTGCTCCATTACTTCAACAATTCAGAGGTCAGCTTGGTTGTCGTCTTAACTGTCTTTGTGTGCAGTAGACATACTGGGCTGGGATGTGTTAGCTTGGCACAGGGGTGGAGCTGTGGGGAACCAGCCTCAACAAAAAGAGAAGAAACATGACTGCCTGTATAAGTTGTGTTAGCTGGGTTGCTAGGTAAGCCAACATAAGGCTTTATTCAGAGTTCGAGGGTGTCTGAACTACGCAGCTTCACTGTGAGGACTACTGCAGGCTAACGTTAAGCTAGCTGTTAATGGTCAGTAATTAGCTCCAAAATGTAGGCTGGTTGCTTGTTGTCATAATGTGTCATTTTTTAGGTCTACATTAATTAAACACAGGATATGTGGGGAAAAAAAGTAAGGTCCACTTAGCTTTTTCCAAGAAGTCCTTCCATATCTTCTGATCCATCTCCATAACGACTGAGCAAACTCCATCCACTGTTGAAGACTGTGTCATACATTTGAAAGCTCAGGAAAAAAGTTGCTCAATAGACCGTGACTTGGGATTGTTTTGTCAAACGGATTTTCAATTAAAACAGATTTCTTGTTTGCTAATTCTGCAGCAGCAAACATGTGTCAACATATTGTTATAGTCATTGGTAATTACTGGTAATAATTGCTTCCTCTGAGTAATCCTATAGCTGAGAATCCTCTACTGAGTCTTTTGAGGTGAAGTGAACTTTCTGGTGCTTCCACTTCTGTGATTGCTTTATTAAGGACACTCAGCCCAATCTTATACTTCCAGCCTGATGTTGCTTACAACCAATGATTTATGGGAAGAGGGGTTATTTCAAATTGTCATCACTTTACCCACACATCTGGTACTGTGATTTATAACCCACCACAGCCATGGGGGGGGGAAAAAAAGCTGAAATTGCTACCATATGGTTTAGTTTGATGAAGTCTATTGACTTCTAAAGGAAACAAATACATCCCCTCCATCAAATAGTAGTTAATAGTAGGAGTAAAATGATTTATTGAATTGCGTCAACACAGGCAGGAACAAAATCCCTCCAGTTGTTTCCAACTCCTTTTTTTTAATAAAAGCCAGTGAGTATTCTTCCATATTTCATCTGGATCAAACCTATCCGTCCTGTTGATGGCATTAAATGGCTTAAAAACAAGGAGACACCCACCGGCTTCCAGAAACCCTGGTTCATAGAGTGGAGCGTTGAGGTAATTGGTTTCCCACAAGTTATTATTATTTAAACACAGTCAACACAGCTTGTGTTTAGACCCAATGATAAGACATTACGATCTAGCTCGAGGTAAGTTTTAAATGACAGTTTTGTGAATGGGCACTGATGTGCCTCAACTCAAGATCTCAGTTTATTAAAATGTTGGTTCTGTTTAGTAGTCTTGGCCATCATTGCTATCAGTTACACAGTTAAACACTGTAGTAACCAAAGTAGTCATGAAAACATTGCCAAATGACAAATTCAGCTGAAGAAATATTCATCATCTGATCAGACAGTTTAGTCATATTATCTAAACCACTTTATTTTAGGGTAAACCTAAATGTCGATAATAGCCTATCACAGGAAAACCCACTGTGTGCATAAGCTCAGCTCACAATCCCAGCTAAATCAGCTGATCTCAAAGCCAGCAACATCAGTTAATGGCTCAGCTGATTCCCTTCTATGCATCTAATTGGTAAATCTCATATAGGGGGCACTATTTAAGCTGCTTTGGCCTGCCTACTCTTCCTGCTTCCTCTGCAAGCCACTTTGCAAGCTTACCGACTGAGAACGACCCGGCTGTCAGTGCATGCGCTTCAACTTACCTGCTATTCGTCACGTCGATGCTTGTTCATGATAGGAAACGACTCGGCAGACCGACTGTATCACGGATTCACAGCATCCAGCTGAACCAGAGGAAGCCATTCATTTAGAGAGCCCTGTTTCTATCTGCAGCAACACTCATGTGATCTGCCTCCGTCTCCAGAAAGGCCACCACTCCAGAAAGAATCACAGCCTCAGCAGTCAATTCTGCCGACATGGAGGATATCACCATTTTGTTGTTCTTGTCCAGCATTCAATGGTCACATGCAACATAAACTCCAAATCCCAGTCAAGGTCAAGTCAGCATCCACAACTTCTTCTCTAAGGTTGGGCTGGTGCCAACAACACTGACTGATGATGTCTATCAAGTACGCATCGATGGCATTACAGTCCCGTGGAGATAGATAGATAACTGTCTACTAAAACAAAATAGCAATGCGCCAACAATGCGCCTGACCACATCTCATTTTAAGACCAACACACCAATGGGCGCATGATGCACATCGTGGGCAATGTGGTTGGAAACTAGTAAAGACCCTTTGCTCCAGGCTTAAGATAGAGCCCAAAAGCTTTTCTAATCAGCAGGTCACATCTATCCAATAGTACAGCGACACACCTACAATGTTAGCCTATCATCTTGCTGCTGTCTTTTTAAATAGATCCCCTTTAGTGCATTCATGCTGCCGTTGTTATGTGTTATGTGCGCTCTTTCAACATCACCGCCCAGACTTCACCAGCTTCATCATTTCATCAGCCTTATCATTCTCAGCCAAGTCATCAGGCACAACCACCATGGGGGGAATTATCTTGTTGCTGCTCAGGGCAGACACCCCTCTATCACAAAATCTTGCCAAATCCTATCGAACAAGACTTAATTCTCACATACAATATCATATCTGCTGTAATAAACAATTGTCTTTGCTTCGTCCACTTGTCTCTCCTGATTAAAATATTTTTCTATCAGTAGAATAGCAATGGCTGTAATCCACCTGATTTGCATATTTTAGGCAGTAGAAATAAATAAATGGAAATTTAAGAAAATAAGACTTACAAATATAAAAAAGAACAGAGTTGACAAACTTTTTACTGTTCGCAGCACCAACGACTGTGCCAGTTTTATATAATCAGCTATGATTTTTATCAACATGAATAGATTTTTTTTTCAGAATATTGTCTCAGTCAATATACATTTCCAAATCAATCTCATACAGCCTATTCAGCAAAAATCAGCAAAAGCTAGTCTGGTTTCTTATGAAAATATTTTACTTCACATATTTCATTAATTGTTGATATCTGTGGACTTTGGGCTAGAATAGAGTCCAGTAGGGTAGCAAAATGAATAGTGCCATGATCAGAGTTAAGTTAGATCAAGTAAATGAGTACAAGTTGTCATTTTAGATATAACAGTAGTCAGTTTAATCTTAAATCTTTTGAATCAGAGCTAAATCATGCATTTATTTTTTGCACTTTATAGTAATCTGCCATGAAATCATGCAGGGGCATATAAATGGTTTCTGAAATCAGTCTTTAAGCAGGAGAAAGCATTATCCTCCTACTGTGACTCAGTTTGTTATTTCAATCTCTAGAGGACATTGCCTGCCAGAAACCTGCAAGTTATTTTGGAGACCAAAGAGGAGATGTCGGGCACAGGAAACATTGCTGGTGCGTATGACAGCCCTGTTAATGCTTGCTTCAATTCACACCATCCATCTCATTTTACAGTGACTGATCATTTGTCTTATGTTTGTCAACCTTTTCCCTCAGCCGAGCATTGAGAGGGCTTTGACTGAGCCTCTTGGGGGAACTCCACCGATCTGCACCTACGCAATGAAGGTTTAGTGAAGGGCTTGTATCCATCTCTTGACCTTTAGAACTCTTAGTACTTTTTATTTAAGATGTATTTAAGTACCCTACAAGTGCAGGTGAAATGTGCATGCATTATTCAGATTAGTATGAAATCATACAAATGTCATATGCCTATGTTTATTTTCATAACATGAACATTGGCGCCACAGTCAGCACTACCACAGAGGACAATGCATTTATAGTTAGGGAAAAGAAAATGCCACCACTATTTTTACAATGGATTCTTTTATTTAAAAAAAAAAAAAAAAAAAAAAGAGTCACGTATTTGGTGTATGAAGTGGAGAAACTGGTCGTGTAATATTGGCACAGGGCCTCTACCAAAATGTAACTCCCAGAAACTCCAAAGTTGGCATATTTATATATTTTTATATATTCTTAGCTAGCTTGTTTACAATAGCCAGGGGTAACCCTACAGTCTGGTATGCATCGAGCACTTAGCTAACATTAAGCTAGTTGTTGATGGTAAGTAAATATGGGGTGTGAAAATGGACAACACTTTGCTAACTAAGCAGCCAATTGTGTCAGTCGTCACTTACCATGCCATTAAGTGACGCTGTGACCAATGATGTTAGAGAAGAAGCGTGGCACTTTCGTCATCACCCCTCTTGTCAATGGCCGTTATCACCCACAGGGCAAGCTACTGTATGTGACGTTTACAGGAACATTATTTTGCCAATTACGGTTGCTTTAATTATAGCAAGCTAGCCTCCATGTCAATATTGTTTTATTAGAGGAAATAATGTTACACCTCTAATTGCTAACGTGAGTCTTTCATTAACAGGAGATCGCAGAAGTCACAAGCTAGCAATGCTAGCTTACATGGAAAATAGGCTAAGGCTTTAAATCTAAAAAATTACTATGACCAAATGAAATTGGTCTGTATTAAGAGCTGTAAGTAACTGTAACTGTATTATAGGGCAAAAACAACGCAATTTTAGAGATGTGAGAAAACATATATATAACATATAATGTGGTCTTAAACAGTATGAATTGCATAAATTTAGTATGGCTGTAAAGATGATAAACTTGTGATGGTAAATGCACTTGCATTTAGATAGTGCTTTATCTAGTCTACCAACTACTCAAAGCACTTTACAACCCTTGCAACATTCACCCTTTTACATGCACTCATACACTGATGGCAGAGGCTGCAGTGCTAGGTGCCGACCTGCTCATCAGGAACGATTCAACTTCTTATCCAAAGTGCCCCTTGATGTTTCTATGCTCAACAGTTCACACATATACTCACACACACTGGTGAAGCAGCCATCAGGAGCAATTTGGGGTTCAGTATCTTGCCCAAGGACATTTCGACATGCAGCCGGAGTCAGGGATCGAACCACAGACCGGCCGATTATTTGACAGACAACCCGCTCTATCTCCTGAGCCACAGCAGTGAAATCAAAGGCTTTTGTTACATTTATGTGTAATGTGAGTGGTCACAGTACAACACCGTCACAAAACCTTACACCAACTAACATAGGTGTAGAGTGTAGAATTTGTCTAGGCACATTGAAGGTGAATCTTCTGAGCTGTTATTTTACACAGCCATATATTTGAGAGCTCTTGTAATCCAGTTTCAAAGCTGATAGAAAATGAGCTCAGAAAGGGTGACGAACGTTAGCCATGTGTTTATCCACACGTACCTTATCCATGTGCTTATCCAGACATGCACATTATACATGTGCTAATCCACACATACATTATGCCCTGCAAAGCAAAAAATTATAATTTCTCAGCTCCGTTGCAGTCACACTACTGCGCATATTAAGTGCACCTCTGATAAAGTCACCCTGATGTCTGACATTGCCTGTATTCTCCATCAACAGAATAAAAAGTTAAGTATTTTTTCACCAAGCACTGGCGAATGTAGACAAGTCAGTTCTCCTCTCAGTTAGCTAGCCTAAGCAATCCAGTTCTATGTCAGCTTTCACACCCAAAATCAGCCCGTCCCGGCAGGGACAAAGGAGGAAATAAGGTGACGTATTATAAAGAGTTTTTTGTATCCCTATTCGTGTCCCATGTGTAACTAAAATCGAACATTGATATTTTAACTTATGTAACCTTACATCAAACATGTAACTTAAGTGAGGTAACTTAAACACATCCAGAATTTCACCTGTGTGAAACTACAAGTCACAGTTAAATTATTTTAACTTATATCGTAATTAACTTACATCCCCTTAAATTGGTATATTTTTGGTCATGGTCATATGTTTTTTTTTGGGAGTCACTGGCAAATGGCCTATTTAGTCGTTTAGGTGTCCAAAATGTAGGCTGGCTACTTGTTAAACCATGCCATATTTTCTATTGATATTATTAGTTTTTAAATGAAAAACATATAATGAGTAATTGATTATATGCCCCCCGCAACCCTACATAGGATAAGCGGTGATAGATAATGGATGGATGAATGGAAAACAAAACTAAGGTTGGGGAAAATGGTGTTAACAGCAATGATATTCTGCAGAATGTCTAAATAATTATGCTATAACATATTTCACAGTTAATTACACAACAAAAAAAACATGAAAACTACAGGACCTGACGAGATGTTACAAGTTACAATATATTACCAAAACTTAAGTGGTAAAGTAAAGTATTTTTCCCAATATTGTACCCCAAAGTTACCCAGTATTTTCACAAATAAATAAAAGTGAAATTTATTTCAACTTTCTTTTAAAATTCATTTTTGTTAGTCCTTTGTTTCCCATAGTCTTTCTTCCTCTATACATACATTTAAGTAACAATAGGAACCAGTTAAGTATTAGTACTAATTCATACAACACAATTACACTGTAAATCATGGGCTGTATTATAAAATATTACTACTATTTTAACTGATGACATACTAGAACTTTGGTTTTAGTAAGACTAGACCTCTCCTGTAAATCCTAGGTTGATATGACATGGATTGTCTATATGATACTGGTCAGCATTTCCATTTCTATAAGTAGTGGAAACTATAACAAACAAACAAAAAAAACAGCCACCACTAGTCCAAAAAAAAAAAAAATTACTCACTTTAGCCTGTTGCCCAGAAAAAACAGACTTGCCACTCCCCTTCTCATCTCAGATGGGGAAGCCAATGTTCACTCTAATTTCGGATCAGAGATGTTTCTTTCCTTTTATAACACTCTTGCCTCTGTGTTTCTGTCACAAAGTGTTTCATTGGATTTTCTGTTTCAGTGGATCTTTCTGAAAGTTACCACATTGGTTATCCTCACGATTGCCACCTGTCAAATTTGTGTCCCTTTCATTTGATACAAGCTGAAACAGAAACTAAGAAACCAGAATAAAAGCAGTACAGTGAAAACCGATGAGATGAAAACCATATGACTAAACCTTAGAAAATCTTGTGCTAATGGATAGCAGGTTTTTAAGTTGGAATGTGAATGAGCTCGGGCATCATATTAAAAGAAATAATGTTCGATTCTTCTTCACATGTGAATGTAGCTATTCTTTTTGCGAAAAATATACTTTTGTAACCCATTAGCACTATGTATGTATGTATGTGTATCAGTCTGTATGGGCATCAAGCAGAGCTACTGTGAAATAACTGAATCTGAACCTTTTAATTGGTATTGTCGTTGTTACCAAATAATAAATCTCAAATAGAAGCATTTTGTAAAAACCGTATGCAGAATATCTTCTCGTTATTCACTATATGCACCGTCATAATGTAGAAAAATGACTGTATGCCATACCACACATGGAAATAATATAACCACCCATGTGTTGTGGCAGTGCCATCACATCCATTTTGTTGTTGTTATGATAATCTGTGGCCTCCAGGGGGCTTGAAGTCAGGCCCAAGGACTCCACTTGACCACTCATTACTGCGATACAACAGTTCACCAGGGGTTTGTTGTACATTTGATGAATGCAGTCTGTTGTGGATAAAAGCGGCAAGGTATTTGTTTCAGGCCCTCTGGACCAAGCAGCTTTATTTTCATCTATAGAAAGTGGCATGTGATCAGCGCTGCTGGCGTTTTTGCTTTTGCTTTTGCTTTTGTCATCATATAAAAACAATTACATCATTGACATCATCGGTAAGGACTTACTTGAGTTAATATGAACTGATGGTGTGCATCCTCGTAAGTTGATGAAAAGAAGAAAGTTAACCCAGGAAAATTAAAACCATGGATAAAGGAATTATCAAAGTGCTTATTTCTTTCCTAAACCACTAAAGATATAACCAGTGCAGAACCATTGAATGTTACATATTGCATAGTTTCCAGTTTACAAAAAGTGACGTGGTATGAAGCCATATTCAGTCTATTTTGCTGTCGTGAATTCTTTACGGATGCAGGGATTTAAATGTGTATTAATACATGAGAAAGCTGCTACAGATTGAAATGGCCTTTGCTTTTACAGTTTCCCCACTGGGACAAAAATCTCAGGGTCATCTCAAAACTGTGAGAGAATCTATTATGGTCAGCAGTTTTTCACTGTGTTTTCCTCAGTAATCCCCTCTGATCAGACATCTAAAACTAAAACAAACATTCAACACCAGGGAACATCATTGATGACATTGCATTTTAAGCTTTGATACAGTTTTTTCAGAAGTCAGAGATACAGTACACACATGATGGAGATTGGTTTCTCTATTTCACTCTTTTTCTCTGTGTTGAAAATTTTCTATCAATCTGTAATTTGTGGTTTGAGTTGCAGCAGAGAGATAATGTTTATTTTACAAACTGTTTATTATTTATTTTGATCATATTATGCAGTATCATTATGTGAATTATTTTTGCTCAGTTTATCAGCTTGATCAAATTGACACAGGGTGCCACACATACTTAGTCAAGTCAAGCCAATTTTGAATATATAGCCCAAAATCACAAATTAAAATCTTCAGTAGACATTCGGATTATCTGGCTGCTTAAAGGTCCAGCATGTAGGATGTAGTGGCATTAATGGTATTGTTGCAGATCGCAACCAAGTAAACACCTCTTGTCTTGTGCAGTGGCTGATAAAAACGTGAAAGGCCTACTCTAGAGTGTGTCCATTCTGAGCTACTATAGAAACATGGCAGACTCTGTGGAAGAGGAAGTGCTCTCTCTGTATATAAAAGGCTCATTCTAAGGTAAAGAAAACACAATAGCCCCTTTTACACAGCCCGTTCAATGCGGGCCTGTTGCGCCTCTGTTGTGCCTCACTGTCTGTATAAAGGTCACAGAGGCGTAATGGGGGGGTCAAAGTTGTTCCACCTCTGAGACGGCAACGGAGTAGTAACAGTGCTAAATCGACGTCTGCATAAACGGAGTGAGCCGATGAGGCAGGGCTGTGACATTTGGTCGACATGGTTTGTGTGTGAGATTTAAAAGCAGCTAGCCACAGTTAGCAGCTAACTCAAAGACTAGAAAAACAACCAAGTTTTACAAATTGTGGAGACAACGCAAGGTTTGGGAGCTACTTACCCACTGAGCAGAGGACGAGATCATCCACCACATAACAGGGACAGTAAATTATTGTTATTGTCATATTATTTCATTGTTTACAAAGCGCTGCTCGTCGCGCATGTAAAACGTCACACTAGACTCCGACACTGCTGTGTTGTGTAAATAAACAAAGGCAGCATAGAGAAAGGACTTCATTGCGGCAATATTGCACAATCTCTGTGTAAAAAGGGTAAATGATTCTTAGTTTCAAGTAATTAGACATTAATGAAAACATAATTATGAATAATATATTAAATTTCTGTGTGCATATTGTTTTAGCTACTGACATTGACTGTATATAAAGATGGACGACATGAGAGCTCCCCAAAACTGAAACCAAAGCATCTCGATCGCCCCCTGGTGGTGGGCTGCAGTATAGGTCATAAATCCCTCCTCCTCAATGTTATCAGATAGGACATGAGCCAAACTAAAAATTCAAAGTGCACCTCAAATAAATTTTTCCCAAAGATGGTTTCTGTCATTTTAGGTAGTTCTTATCACGCTGATGTACAGTATGTTCAAGTGTTCATTTTTCTGATCAGTTTGGTTTTGATAAGTTAATTAATGCTATAAAAACGATACCTACTGCGCAAGGTCTGGCTCCGAATGACATCACCAGCACAAGATGGCAGTGCTCATATCTGGGATATTTTGGCTTCGCTTTTGTACAATGGGAGGAAGTGGAGATGCATCGTCCATCTTTATTATCAATGGCCACTGACAAATCATTCTTCTTTTAAAAGATTTTTTTTCCTGAATATAGCCTTAGTGATAATGTGTATCTTGTTATCAGCAGCTGGTTATGTCATACTCATGTAATAAGTGGACAGTCACTAAAAAAATTTTGCCACACAAAAAAAAAAGAAATAGCTAAGAGGAAATAAGAGACTTTACAATCATGATTTAGATCTGTTGCTCCACTTGATGGCAAACTCCAAAGAACATTTAAAATACATGATGAAATGCTCAGTTTAAAAAATGATTTGGCTGCCAAATGGTGACTCTTTCCAGGCTAAATGTAGACTACTCTGATTCACTTAATGCTTTGACATCACAAGGTCATTTCCTCATTCCTGAACTGTCTCTGTTTACCAACACAGGGAAGTATTCTTGCTTAGTGTACTGTGACCACAAATCATTTTAAAAAAGAAATAGGGTAAAAGTGCTCCCCTTTTCTGTCTGTAAGAAGCACTCCACCCTTTGCTTCAGAAAAGAGGAACAGGAAGTTTACCCTTACGCCTCTTCCCTTCATCCCTCACTCTTCCTGCCTCCACTGATCTTCACTAATTACTGTTGGCTGGGTGGGCTCATGAGAAAAACATAGAAATGTATGTAATGTACTGTATGTAATTATGGCAACAGTCAGTGTACACAGCATACACTGGTTTTAAAGCACAGATAGGTCACCAGTCCATCTCAACACAAACACACACTCACTTTCATACTACACATCCAGACTTCATCCAAGGGTTATAGATTTGATTACATTGTCCCCCCACTCCCCCACCACAAAATTTACTGTTGTTGCAGCTGCCACAAGTTCCATCAGATAGCATGATTGTTCCAGGCAGGTTGGCTGTTTGTCACCATGACCATCAACACCTTCCACTCCTGGTCAGCACACCTGCTGCCCCTGCAATCAAAAGACTAATCCTAAAGCTGGGGCTGCATTGTCTGACGCTGGCAGAATAGCTGTCTGTCACCACAGACCTGTGAGAAGGAGCACGTCCCGCAAACCCTATTTGTGCATTCAATAATTTGCTGTAGAGCAGGTGAATGCGTCTTTTATAGTCTACTGTCCCTGACACACAGAGTTCAGGAGAGTGCAGCCATTATTAAGGTGGGGTACAGTATCGTGTCTGCATGGCTTTCCTCCTCTAAATCCATGCATGTCAGGTGGATTGACGAGTGATTATCTGTCTTTGTCGGTGTCACTGCAGTGTTTTCATGCCTACTGACCTCTGTATGTCAGGCAGGGCTGTAAACAGGATTTTAGAAATAATAATGCCACATTAGAGGTGGGAAAGATTCCCATGTTAATGGCTTGCGAGTGTTCATGTCATGAAGACAGGCTTAAAATTGATTGATTGATTGATGGATTTGTTAATTTAAATGTCCAGCACGATGCAACACAGCCCATATGGGCTTAGAACACACTAAAGAACAGCCACATAGCATAATTCACATAACAATACATAAATCATAATATGCAGTTTCACAATTTCAAAACACTAATGTATTCATTGATTTCAATAAACATTCTTGCAGTCTCTACTCTGGTGTTTTGTGTTTGGAAATGGGTCCCAGAGCATCAACAGGCAGCACGACTTAAAAGCACAAAAATGATGGTCCTGCCAAAAATAAATTACCTTTTCTCTGTGATCCCCACTCAATCTTCTTCTGCTTGGTTTAAATCACTAGACTCAAGCATCTCAAAATTCCTATGGAAAAACAAACCACCACATATTAGTTTAAAAACTCTGCAAAAACCTAAAGATTATGGTACAACTACCAAACTTTTACCATTACTTCATTGCCAACAGACTACAGTATGTCTTAAAATGGATCAAACCCAATCGACTTGACCACTTATGGATAGATATTGAACAAACGTACTGCAAAGAGATTCAAATCTCTGACCTGCCGTTCATCAGCACCACCATCAAACCGCATAACTGCTTTAAAAGCTTCAATATAAGCACTTCTCTGACAGCCTGGTGGGAATTTCTTAAAATTACTAGGTCTTC